>JAQBSW010009470.1:0-28588 GCA_029291075.1 Eudiplozoon nipponicum
TATATATATATATATATATATAATATATATATAAGTAAATTTATTTATTTATATACAAACAAATGTTACGAATTTAAATACTGTTTGTTGCGAAGATCTAATATATATAAAAGTAAGTATTTGGTGCTGCGAACATAGTAACAAATTAGTTCAAAGACAGCGTGAATGGAAAGTGTAATCTCTTGCACATTCGTTTCGTGCTTACTGGCGACTCATCAGTAGGAGCCGGTATTACGCCCTTTAATCACTATATATTTGGGTGTGGAATGTGGGATAATAGGGCGGTACAATCTCCTAGACGAATATGTAAATCTATAATAGTGAATCTATAGTCATATGAAGTCTCGCAAATAAGACTTCCACGCTAACTCACTCTATATAATATATATACCGAGTCTTTAAAGGATACTAACACTATGGCTATTGTGTTAGTAAACGATACCAACATTATATATATATATATATATATATATATATATATATATACCAACATTATGAATAGTTGTATATTTACTGATTACGCCAGTATAAATATGTGCCTCCTGGCAACACACTATGTTACGGAAAATTAAAGAAATTTTGCTTTACTCTCATTAGCGGATAAACACGCAAGTCTCAGTAAGCTGATTACGTTTTTGATATGCAATTTTTATTCTGTAAAAATCTTGCAAGCCGTGCAGATTTATAATTTAACGAAAACCGTATCAAGTTTGGATTTGCACATTTCGGTGAGCAGAATACAGTGATCTAAGCCGTAGAATGCCTCGATATTGCGTAGGTATATGCCTATACATTAATTATTGATGTTTAATAAGGCAGCTTGTAGAATTTTTTATTAGTATATAAATTTCCAATGACTTGCTATGGTTTGCAAAGAAATTCCTTTTATTGACAAGTTTGGATAAAGCATGTAGCTCTCTTCGTATTGCCTTCGCGAACTTGAAAAACGAATTGAAATTCCGTAGCTACCCAACAAGAAAAGTGTGCCACACTTGCAATACAATGTTATAGGATTGTTTAAGTCATTAAAAAATCATTAATTTTTTAAATCAAGTTTGCGAGCTGGAAATAAACACCAATTATGCTGTATTTAAGCAGCCGTCGAAAAATACAGCGAAACCGCCCTCGGTCACACATACTGACACGTTTCGACATACCACGAAACTCATCAGAGTACGACGGCAAACTGACTAGCGAGAATCAAACCAAATTACATATATGTATATATATATATATATATATATATATATATATATATATATATATATATATATATATAGAAAAATTAGAAATGCTACTTCTCTTAATCTCGCATACATTTTACTTGACAAGGATGTTAATGCTCGTGCCCACATAGAAACTGTGCTGTCGACACTTCCAGTCAAGTAAAACGTTTTCAAGACAAATAGAGGTGAGAGCCGCATATCAAATTTTGCTTTCCATATATGTGCATTGTGGTTTTATCCGCGCTAGTCAGTTTTTCGTCGTAGTCTGCTGATGATCGTGGAGGTCGAATTGCGTCAGTACTTGTGACTGACTGTAGTTTCGCTTCGTTGTTCGACGACAGGTTAAAGCAATTATATTAGTGTTCACATCAATCATGCAAACTTGATTTAAGGAATTGTTACCACCACCCGCGCAATTAATGATTGTTTAATTGTATTACCCATACATATGTGTCAAAAGCTGCAGAACGTAATGCTCGTGCCCGCAAAGAAATTGTGCAGACGAAGTTTCCAGTCAAGTAAAACGTTTGCGAGAATAAAAGATGTTTAGAGCCGCATACATATGTGCGCTTTCCATATATATACATTGCGGTTGTATCCTCGCTAGTCAGTTTGTCGTCGTACTCTGATGATGATCATGGGGTGGCTCAGAGGTTAGAGCACCAGATTTCGAAACAGACGTGCCCAGGTTCGAGTCCTGTCCGCGGCAAATTCTGGACTGTACGTGATGAGTTCCCAATAACGACGAACCGGCCTACTGCATGAATTGTCTTTTTCACATTATACACCGGTTAGTTTATTTTGACAAATGTATGTACATAATGGGTCAGGTGTGTATGTCACGTGTGCAACCTTGATTAAAAGTAACACGATCATGGAAGTTCGTAATGCGTCAGTACATGTGACTGGCGGTAGTTTTGCTATGTACTTCAACGACACATTAAATAAAATGAGATTTGTGTTTATTTTAAGCTCGAAAACTTCATTTAAATAATTGTTTAAATCATGTTTGTTAGGATGAGATAAAATCAACTCTTATAATTTTACTAATGACAAGGCATAGCCAAACTTAACCTAGATTCATTTACTGATATGTGTCCAACTATCAATCCTTAAAAATGTTTTCTTAACATAACTTATTTTGTAAATTATTTTTCCATGTTGTGAATAACGTAAAGCTGTTTCTAATTCATCTTTTCATCAGATTCTGTAAGGTAGCCTATCCGAATATCTTCATCCGTCTAAATCTTATTATACAAATAAAGTCAAAAGTGAAATTTTATTTCTAACCAATACATGTATACGTAAAACTGGTTTATATCATAATTAGCTACTGACGCCTCACTTGATAGGTGCACGCCAATTATATTTGTGTAAACGTGTCTATAATAAGTTAGTATTTCGTTAAATATAATTAAATAAAAGTTTAAATCCATATACGTAAAAACGAAGTTAATGCTTGATAGTTTGTCCTCTCCAAATGTTAGATTGATTGTTTCATTGTTAAAATTTCAAAATAGCGTACTAACTGGGGACACCAGTGGTTAGTCAGAGGGGGGAGGGGAGGGGCAAAGTAATACAAAAACCAACAGTAGTGGAATACTGCCAGGCGAAGTGATAAAAAAGATAGTAAAATAACAAGCCTTGTTAAGGTACGATGGAAAATAAATGAGGGTCCCAAAAAAGACCAAGAAAATTAACCTAAATATAGAATAAGAATTATAAGGAAAGAAATAATTTCCCTAATAATTGTTTAACTGAATATTGAGCAGAAATAAACAGATGTAATAATAAAATAAGAATTTCAGATAGGAATCTTGATGATTGATATTATAATTAACTGATTAAGAGATCACATAATTCATAATAGACTACACTTAATTCAATTTACTACATCTTTAGCTGGAGCCAGTTCTTTATTCAGATTCATGCAATCGGTTCTTCCTGAATTCAGTGAATGCTGTATTCCAAGTTTAACCTAGCGATTTGGCTACCGCGTTTTATTCATAATAGCATCTGTCGACTTAATTTCATTAGATCCTCGAATCAATCTAGTCGTGCCGTTGTGAATACTTATCGATATGCTTTGACTTCGTGCGAGTTAATTGTTTGTCCCGTCTCCACTGAATGACACGCATGTAGTTTTGTGTTCACTTCTCACACACATACTTGAAAAATGTTTACATTGCATGTGATTTTATACAATTCCGATTTATCTAAGCGTTCAATTTCTATTTGAGGTTAGAAGAAATGCCGACCAGGGTGGAGAAAGATTTTAAAACACTCCTTATCTTAACCTAATTAAGGTAGCGATATTGATGTAAACACCTGACCCATTATCTGCACGCATTTGTCAATATAACCCGAGCATTGTACAGTGTAGAAAAGGCAATTCATACAGTAAACCAGTTTTGTAATAATTGGGAGCTCATTACGTACTGTTCAGATTTTTCCGCGGACAGGGCTCGAAACTGGGCCCGTCTGATTCGAAATCTGTTCTGACATTGAGTTTCAGTTTTATCAAATGTATTATTCTACTAAGTTTGTAGTCCGTTAATAACTTCACCCGTCGCTCTGTTCTATCTTACTTATTCCAACTATGGATAAAATTTATCCATGACATCCATAATTTTATTCCGAGCGTAACAAGTATCACTGAACAATCCTCATAGTCTGTTCAATTCCAACTCCCTGTGTTTTTTATCCGTTGCATTCAGACTTATGATTGCTACTGATTTTATGCCACCGGTTTGCATTCCATATGCACGAAATTACGTAGTAACACGCAGTGAGTATTCTTCCTATAAATGTAACTTTCCAATGTCTTGAGACTTACACTTAATCAGACATCCATAATCGGTACTCTTCCCGATGACTCACTCATCTGTTTAGTTAGGCTTACAAATTTCGCACATCATCATCACCCTGATTCGAAATAATTAAAAAGCAAAATCCTATAACCGCTGATAGCATTTGCGTTGCGAAAGTGTCTTTAAAATGTGTTTTTGAAGAATTGCACAAACATGCTTGCTTTTAGAAACAGCCCGTTGGTACACCTCTAATTCATAGATTTAAACTAAGCGTAGTACACGATCAATGAAATTATTAATTTAAAAAATGTGTAGCGTGGAGATGATGGCTCAAAGTAACGGCATTACATGAAAGTGAATAATGCATTTCGATTTGAGAATCGAGGTCCAATCGAAGAGCATGTTTTATGTAGAGCAAAAAAATTTTAGGTCTAATGTGCAAGATTGTGTGTTCACAAGTTCAGAAAAAAGTGTAGGTGAAATTAATAGTTTGGCGTGTCCGCTGTCAATTCGCATCGTGTATTAAGATTTATTGTCTTCAAGAATTTTACGCGTGGGCTATAAAAGCGAACACAGTTTTGTGGCTATGGCCACTAAATCCGAATAGCGTTCACTTCTTTACTATTACCAATTTTAACATGTTCACTTCGGAGAAAGGCGTTGCTGCAATTACTGTACTGGAGAGGGAAGTGTTGTAAATCAAACTACTGTGTGCATGTCGGACTATGAGGTCGAGTCATGTAAAGGATGATGGAGTTATATATGGTGATTCAACAGACGTTGAACATAAAAATCCTCCTTCACATCGTCAACATTATCCTCCTTCTCTGCTCTACATAATCATCGTCGTTGTTATCGCCATTATTATCAACACCTTTATAATTATCCAATAAATCCGAAATAGCAGAATCCCGATTTTTCTTCTCCCCATCATCATTATCATAATATTACAATTTTTCTAATCCCGATGGTCACGTTATTTCTGAACTATCACCTTCATCATTACTAACATAAAATATAAATTCGCCTATTCACAATTTTTTCAAACAGTATTATTATCATCATAACCGCAGGGAATTTTTCCTTCTCCCGCCGCTTATCATCATCATCATCATCATCATCATCATCATCATCATCATCATCATCATCATCATCATCATCATTATCATAATCATCATAATCATGATCATCATCACCACCACCATCATCATCATCATCATTATCATCATCATCATCATTATTATTATTATTATTATTATTATTATTATCGTTATTATTATTATTATTATTATTATTATTATTATTATCATCATCATCATCATCATGAACATCATCATAGTGGCTGTCAATATATACATTATTTCTTACGTCAAATGTATTTCTTCTTTTCAAATAATCGTCTTTTTCCTTCTGTAGATAATATTCTTAATCATCGCTATCGAAATTATTATGAATATTCCGGCTATTCACTTTAGCTGCAGCACAGTTGTAGTCCGACGCTTTCTTCCGCTCAGAATTACTAATACAATAATCAGAATAGTCGACATCCACATCATTATTATCACCATTTAAATCCTTATTTTCCTTATTAGAAACAAAATTATTACAACTAATATAATTATCCTAATCTCCATCATCAAGAGTAGTCAAATCATCAAACGTAGCGCCTTCGCTTTAATAACGATATCTACTTTCCTATTCTCCTCATCTTTATTTATTCTCATGCGTTAACAATTTATCACCATGAGCATCATTAATAACAACATAATTATTATTATCTTGTTTTCGTTTTGCCTCCGCCATCTATTAATGATAATCAGCATAATCTTTGTTATCATTCTCGTCTACTTCAGTAGAATCATCCGCAGTAAACGACCTATGAAAATTATAAGAATCGGTAACGTAATCAGCCAAGTATTCACTATTAGTATTATATTTGTTATTAACAGCAGTGTAATTATTTTACGCTTCATCCACTCTCTTATCATCATTTCTTTCTCCATATAATTATCATCAAAATGATGATTCCGCCCTTCTATTCTTGATTCTAATAATCATAGTCATAATAATCTTAATCGTAATCCACTATCATCGGCATTATTACCGTATTTAGAGAGTTTCCGTTAATGAAAATTAAAATTACACCACTTTTTATTATAAATAATATAATTGGTTGCGTTAATTTATATATTTTTCATAAAAAAATATTATTTCATTATCTAAATCGAAATATCGACATACAAACAAATTAGATGCAAACACCTAGTTGAAACGCAATCGTGCGTCTGCGTAAAATGCAAGGAATATAAAAATTAAAACTGACTACCAGTACAGTTTTTTTTAAATTTTATCTGATCTATTTGTTATAGTTTAATTGCCACACCGACGCAGACTAAAGTTGGAATTTATTAACGTCTATGTTTTATTCGCCAACTTGACGACCATTATAAACATTTGGTGCTTTTGTTCCTAGAAAGGCCATTCTAAGGGCAGAGAAGTCTACATTTCATGCGATTTTTTAATGTCCCATCTCTATCTGGCAATCATGAAATAACGCAGACATATTTATGTGACAAATTTTTTTACGGTGAATTCATAGAAAAACTGAAGTACTCATGCCTACATTGTTGCCATTTAACGTTCACATTCGAATTCGAAGCCACTCTAGTTTGCTTTTCCAAGCCCGATTGAGGAAATTTGTAACATTGATGTATTGGAAAGATTTATTTAAATGATCCAGCATTGTGTCTAGATTTATGAGCGACAACAAAAATAAAAGGGAAAGCAAATTTAAGCAAAAAGAATACGGAAAAAAACACGGGTTAGCTTCAGCTTAATTAGTTTGAAATTCGATGTCATACATGTTGACGTGTAGAAATCAGAAGAAAATGGAGCGGGAAATTATTTGCACATTTAATAGAAAAAGTTGATCATATTTTCATGGCGAAAATTTTGCAGAATTTCCCAATAAATTAAAAGTAAGTGATTGGACGAGTGATGTAGGAATGAAAAACAACTCTTTTAGCCTAATGAATACGTAATTTACGCGTTAATCAATAGCACCACATTATTTCGAACGACAAGTTAGTAAAGCACAAATGATATCATTACTCAATTAAAACGTGGTGTGTTCGCCACAAATTTTGCGTACAATGAAGATTTAAATTTAGAAACCAATGAAAATTTGTTTATTTACGACTTCGTAGCAAACTTGAGCAATCATTGATTTAAATCAAGATTGTGACGTGAAAGGAAAAAAAACAATTTATCATCCACTTGCACAACAGAACATCCACCGTCCGCCGTACGGACCGACGCGTTTCCATTTGTCTTCGTTAAAATTATAACACAACCGCAATCTGACTAGGGATAATATCACAAAGTATGCATATTATTGTGAAAAGCAGAAATTCACTTTTCACCCAAAGTAGACTCACATGAATTTCGCCTGGCATGATTACTGCCAGTTCAATTTCAATGTATTCATTGACTAAGATTTACGATAAAGCCAAAATCCAATCGATAATATGTGTTTGTTTAAACAAAATGAAAAATGCTTGAAATCAAGTTAGCGAGCTTGAAGTGAACACCAACCCCATTGTATTTAACCAGTCATCGAACAACATAACTAAACTACCGCCAGTCGCAACGCACTGACGCGTTTCGACCTTCTGTGATCATCATCAGAGTACGACGGCAAAATAAAAATTTTTGGTTACTTCATTCCAGGAATCTTGATTAGACTAACCATCAACCGTGTTTATTTTATGTTTGGAAAGGTATTTCATATGCAAATTATGTGTTCCAAGGGGAAAATCATTGTCAATTCCGATTGCAAATATCATCATGCATTACACGGCGGAAAACTTCTTAGATGTGATTCCATTAAAGCCCATACTGTACGTACGATTCTTGGATGATATTATAGTTCTTTGAAATCATGCAGATAATGATTTCAAAAATTTCCTAAACTTAGCTACTGAAATGCGTAAACAAAAATTTACGAATGAGAAGGAACCATGTGGTGATATAAAATTAATTTGAAAATGTACCAGAATAGTAAAAGATTTTTGTAGGTAGGACACTTACTTGGGTATTCTTCTTAATTTCAAATTATATAATCTGTATAGTACAAGACTCTGTATATCAAAAACAATGACAGTGCGTTGCGGCTGGCGGTAGTTTTGCTATGTTGTTCGACGACTGGTTAAATACAATGGGATCGGTGTTTACTTCAAGTTCGCAAACTTGATTTAAAAAATAAAGAATAGTGAGGTCGAATTAAGTAGATTGAGAGCAAAACACAGATTTAATGAGTACATTCTTGAGTTAATAGAAGCAATTATGCAAAATGGATAATTAATTTAACCATAACTGGCAGTTCGCGAAGTAAATGGAAGAAAAGTGAATTGTTGTTACATGATAATACCGGACTAATCACCATGAGGGAAAGATAAATGTCGATAGAGAAATACAACATGCAAATCATTTTTTTTAAATTCTTCGCACCATGCACAAAATATTTTAGCCCATACGAGAATATTTAACCGTATGAAATTTTCTGTAAGAACTATAACTTCACATATGTGAGTAAAACCATGCGTCCAATAAAGGTAACAAGAGGGGGACATAGAACTACGTGCATATATGCATATGTTAATAAATCAGATCTTGCACATTATTCATAGATTATGAACACAATCAAATGGACAGTTCTATATGTTGTCGAAATAGATTGGAAAGATTGAATAGAAAATTTATTGAACCTAAATCAAGACATAACATAATGAATGAAGCAGCTCTAGAACAATAACTGGGCTCAATTTTGAACACAGCGCTTAAAAATGGCTGGACTCGACAATTGCACGATTCAGAATGTGAACGAATATGAAAGATTCCACCAAAACTTCGGCAAGGAAACCATATGCGGGTATAAAAATAAATGCAGTTGTAGAAAACGTTGCGACGACAAAACGAATAATAATGCTTTAGTTACTTACAGATGTCTAGGGCCGTGAAAGGGGTAGAGAGAATAACAATATCTTACCAATTTGAGGATCATCTAATAATTTGAGCTCTAAATAATTGTTATCTTTTCTTTAAATCAAGTTTGCGAGCTTGAAGTAAACACCAATTCCATTGCATGGAACCAGTCGTCGAAAAACATAATTTACCTACCACCAGTCGCAACGCACTGACGCGTTTCGACCTTCCATGGTCATCATCAGAGTACGACGGCAAACTGACTAGCGAGGATCAAACCGCATTGCATATACATGGAAAATTTCCAATCACGTACAATGTATGCAAGACTAATAGAGGTGAGAGCCGCATATCTAGTTTTGCTTTCCATATATTTGCAATGCGGTTTGATCGCTGGTCAGTTAAATCTTCTACTATGATTATCATGAAGTTCGAAACTGCCGTCAATTATTAATAACAGTAATTTGTTATGTTGTTCGACGACTGGTTAAATACAATGGGATTGGTGTTTACTTCAAGCTCGCAAATTTGATTTAAAGAATTGTTGCCATCACCCGCGCAATCAATTATTTTTTAAATACTTGTTATCTTATTGTATATATTATCCTCAGCCCCTTCTAGAGTGCAATATTCTTTAACGAAAGCTTACGTTAAATATCACCTTGTCTTTATAATATTACTACGATCAGGGTCTCAGTAGATAATTATCTTTATTTAATCTCATCACCTATTTTAACTTCTTTTTTAATTATGCCTCCTTTTTATTTATTTTCGAGTATTTACCTTGACACCATTTTGTGACTGGTGCATTCGAATTGTCATGTCATCATTCTCATCAATATATTCGCGCGCAAAAATCATCATTTAACAAATTAAACGAAGAAAAACTGTCGTGGGCAAAAATTAGTTTACTTTAACCAATATAGATTCATTTATTTAAACGTATTCGTATGATTAATTCTACTTAACTGGTTCACTTATTGTCTTATGAACATACAAACTTACACATAAAATTGGCTTGTTCTCACCTAAGGAATTGTCAGTATTAGTTATGAGGCCCCTGTAATTTTTATCAATTAATTAATAACACGATGCAAAACAATATAGAGTAAAGCCCTTTATTGTTATGCTATCTGCAAGGATAAATGAAGCCACTGGACCAAAATTGACGAATAGATTTAATAAATGTCAAATTTCTTAGCACGATGAACTTACCGTTGACAAAGAGTTCAGGAACCACACCCTGAAATATACGGCGGACAGATAAAGAAAGCGGGCAGAATAACCTCCTCTCTTAAAAGAGGCACAGGTAATTGATCCATACCCGTTAGCAAAAAACATGTTTTATAATAAAAATGATGTTTATGAAGGACGAAATTAATATGTAAAAATCAGACGAAATCACGTTGGAAAATGCATTCCGTACTTGCCGGTTACTCAAGCGTTAGAATGACATAATTTGAAGTAAATTTAGTATCGCCATTACACAAGTATGCTCATCAGATTCCCTTTTCCAATTGCCACGCACGACTTGACCAGATCTATGTTAGCGTGGTTTTGTTGCATTTAAATCTTACTGATGAATCACTAAATAATCACCAAATAAAATCTTTGGTTCATTCTGAATTTAGCTTAACCTCCTTGCCTCCTGACAGCAAACGTGTTACTAGTTGTATAATATTCACTGAGGAGAGTAAATAAACATACACATTTGTATAATTAAACGAACCTTCGTTGCGAAGGCGATAATAACAATTATTGAGATCAAGTTTGTGATATTGATGTAAACAGCAGACCCATTGTATGCATACATTTGTCGTTATAAACTTAGCATTGCTTAATATCGAAAAAGCAATTCATCCAGTACGACTGGTTAAAAACAATGGGATTGGTGTTTACTACAAGCTCGCAAACTTGATTTAAAGAATTGTTACCACCACCCGCGCAATCAATTATTGTTTTATTGTATTGCTTATATATGTATATGTGGCGAAAGCTGCGAACAGTTAATGTTCGTGACTGCGTAGAAGTTGTGCAGCCGACATTTCCAGTCAAGTTCAATGTATGCGAGACTGCTAGAGGTGAGAGCCGCCTATCTAAATTTGATTTCCATATATATTCAATACGGTTTGATCCTCGATAGTCAGTTTGCCGTCGTACTCTGATGATGATCATGGAAGGTCGAAACGCGTCAGTGCGTTGCAGCTGGCGGTAGTTTTATTATGTTGTTCGACGACTGGTTAAAAACAATGGGATTGGTGTTTACTTCAAGCTCGCAAACTTGATTTAAAGAATTCATCCAGTCGTCTGATATCGTTGTTTGTTGAATCTCCGCGATTTGCGTTCGCGTGTTGTCGTTTTGCACTATCATTTTCGCGAAGATCCGATTGATCCCCATTTCCAAGTACGCATCCGTTTTGTCTTCGATCGGGCTGGGTGCGTATTCGTCCCTTTCTTACGAAGGCTTCAACATCGTTCATACCAACCACTGGAAATGAGATGCGATCTAATCTACGTTGACTGGCGACGTTTCGGTTTAGTTTTTCCCAAGCCATCCTCAGGTCTCTAGTCACACTTTCACAGTAAGATTCTCACAATAACAGATTTAAGCAAATGTGGTCCACTTACTTAAATATGACGCACGTTACAAACAATTTTAGTTTTTACACTAACTAATGTTTCCCGGTTAGCCTTTGCTTTAGGCTGAGTCTGCGTGGCATTTCTTAAGACCTAAAATTCCATTTAACCAGCAAACATTTTTCGTTATAGAAAATATATTACGCTACCTAGGTAAGTGATATTGAATTAAACATTTGCATAATAAAACGCAAAATCGTTGCGCGGACGGTGATAACACATACATTATACAGTGCTTAGCTTATACTTAAAAAATGTATGTATGTAATGGGACTAGTGTTTACATATAGATCGCAGACTTGATTTACATATACAACCAATTTCCGTTTAATTATTTGAATATTAAATGCAATACCATATACCCGGATAGCGTGGTGTTTGTTCTATAATGTCAGCATGAGGTGGTTAGTTGTAACTTACATACATTCAGACTCAAAATAAAGGGAAGGCTAATGAAGAACCTTTTTTTAGAATATAAATGGAAATTGTGCAGTATGCGGCCGGATGACTCGGTGGTTAGAGCAACAAATTCGGATTCAGGCGTGGAAATATTACGTGATGATTCTTTAAATCAAGTTTGCGAGCTTGAAGTAAACAACAATCCCATTGTTTTTAACCAGTCGTCGAACAATATAACACAACTACCACCAGCCGCAACGCGTCAGTAACTTTTACAAGATCACTGTCATTTCATTTTTATTCGCGTAAGTGTGCAGAAAAATTACATTTGGCTGAATATGTTACAGTGATGTACACACATACATGAATACATCTAGCGAAAAGTCAGTTACGGTTAAGAGGTTAACTAGGCAGTTATCATGATAACAATAACAATGGTTCAAAAGTTACCCTAGACGATCCAGGAATAAAAGATTATGGCTGTCATAAACCGTCACAATTGGAATCCGATGATCCAGGTACAAAACTCAGGATTCATTTGGTCATTCAAAATTAAACAGTTGATAGACCAGAGTTCACTATGCGTAATTCGATTAAAGAAACAAAGAAAAGGCAGGAAGTTAGTTATTTAGTATGTCATTTGGGCATTTTGTGTTGAATTCGCGCAAATGTGTCCTCGTTAAGAGAGAGCAAAGGATATTTTAATGTTTTCTCGCAACACATAAGCAATAGAGCAGTAAGCATGGAAATCGGTTTAGAAGACAAAATAATTGTCTCGAAATTCGATATGTGCAATTCCAGCAAAATTTTAGTAGAAATACAATGAACAAATGCTGTGTTTGCAAGTATGTATTAGGTATTGCGAACTTACGAACAAATTTGTTCAATTGTGACCAGAAGGATAAACCATAAACAGCATGAACGGAAAGTATAATCTTATGCACATTCGTTACGTGCTTACTGGCGACTCATCAGTAGGAGCCGGTATTACGTCCTTTACCCATAATAAAATTTAGTGAGGAATGTGAGATAATAGGACGGTACAATCTCCTAGACGAATGCGTAAAACTGCAGTAGTGAAGCTAACATAATATAAAGTCTCGAAAATGCGACTTCCGACTCGGAAACCATAGTGTTAGTACCATGTACCTTTTCGGTACAATAACGTTAGTATCGGTTGCTAACACAATAGTCATAGTGTTAGTATCCTC
Source organism: Eudiplozoon nipponicum (assembly GCA_029291075.1). NCBI lineage: Eukaryota > Metazoa > Platyhelminthes > Monogenea > Mazocraeidea > Diplozoidae > Eudiplozoon > Eudiplozoon nipponicum. The sequence continues at coordinate 13,267 of JAQBSW010009470.1, forward strand.
TGCAGACGCGGTATATATATTATATAGTGTGAGTTAGTGTTGAAGTCGCATTGTCGAAGAATTTATATGATGTTTGCTTCACTATTGCAGGTTTACACATTCGTCTAGGAGATTTTACCGTCCTATTATTCCACATTCGTCACCCACATATATAGTGGGTAAAGGGCGTAATACCGGCTCCTACTGATGAGTCGCCAGTAAGCACGAAACGAATGTGCACAGGAGATTATACTTTCCGTTCATGCTGCCTTTGGTTTATCCCTCGTGGTCAAAATTGAACTAATTTGATACTAGGTACGCAGTACCTACTACATACTTGCATATATATATTAGTTCTCCGCAACAAACAGTATCGAAATACTGTGTTTATTTGGCTAAACTGGTCGTTAGATGTGTGGAGGTTCGTAGGGGTCGTAATTCTCATTTCTGGTGAAAAATATTGCATCATTGAAATAGTGTTGTTGGTAAAATTAACAGCGTCCGTACGTGATACATTTAGTGATTATGCTTTAACGATAAAGCCGAAATAAATTTTATTAAAATTTGACACCAGTAATTCATCTCTTAAGAATGAATAGCCATTAGTCACATGATGCATGCGCACAGGAATTAACACGTTCGCATCGTGATGATCCTGACATATAGGTACTATTTTTTGCTGAGAACTAATATATATATATATATATATATATATATATATATATATATATATATATATATATATATGCAATTGTGTTTAGGTGTTGCCTTAGTAACAATAAGCTAAAATATAACCAGAAGGGCAAACTAAAGACAGCATGAACGGAAAGCGAAATCTTGTGCACATTCGTTTCGTGCTTACTGGCGATTCATCAGTAGGAGTCGTTATTATGCTCTTTAAACAATATATATTTTGGTGAGAAACGTGCTGCGCACTTAGTCACGAATTTGTTCAAATATGCCCATAAAGAATAAACTTAAGAGAACAGGAAAAGAAAGTATAATCTCCTGTGTACATTCGTCTTTCGCTTATTGGCGATTCATCAGTAGGAGCCGGTACTGCACCCTATACTCACTGTAGATTTGGGTGAAGAATGTGGGATAATTGGACGTTACAATCTCCTATACGAATGTCTAAACCTGCAATAGTAGTACTAACTTCATTTAAAGCCTTCGACAATGCAACTTGAAAGCCAACTCACGCCTATTTGAACCACTATTTTATTGGTTGCGCAACATCTAATGCACAGCTGCATATTATCCTGATATGTCTGTTGATATCAGCCAACACTTTACTAAGTACGCAATGGACAATAATTTAAAACGCATATTAATTTAATAAGAATTTCTGAAATAAACCACTATGAATACAGTAAGATCTGTTGCTGTATCTGATGGATTGAAAACAACACGGGAGCTCAACATTTCAATCATCGTAGTGGCACTAAATAATTCTAATTATACACATAATTGTTATTAGTATTGAATTTCATTTAAATTTAAGAATTTTAGAACTAACATAGCTTCACTGTAATGTCTGTCGGCTAGTCAATAGCTTTTATTTCAAAATTGGAAAGCCGTTATTGGATTACCAAGGTCAAAACCTCACTTTTCCTTTAAATTTCTCTATAAATATACATTTTATTCTTATACAAATGATTGAATTTAAACTGAACAGTTTTATTTACACTTACTGGTTGATCTCCTAACTATAACCGACCTTTCACTAGATAAAGTTGCGACGTGTATGGTGGTGCTTTTTTCTATCCCCGTAAACCTTTCAACCAAATACATTTACCTTCATTTGTACGCGCATATAAGTGAAATGACAGGGAACCGACAACAACTGCTGACGTTTCACCAGACAAACGTACGCCATTTTCCTACAACCCCGATTGACAGACATAGTTTACTTATTGATTCAAGAAAAAAATAGTACATTTGTGCTTTCAACATCGCGTAACACCGATAACAAGTTTTTGAACAATTTAGTGCAAATAGCACCCGAAGGATGTGTCAAATTTAGCAAGTCCAAAAGGTTTAATTTAATATAAAAATGTGATCCATGCTAACTGGCATCTCGTCAAAAGGAGGTGGCAACACACACCTAAAACTCATTATTTATTTGGTCAAGCAATGTAGGACAGTTTGACAGCGCATTCGGTTATTAGTACGTAAATTAATTTAGTAGTAGTTCAATCTAAATATAAACTATAAAGGAATATGTATTTAAGGCCACCTAGCTGTGTATAACTTGTACCAAACCCGCAATCTTCTAACAACGTTCGTATTTCGAATACAAAATAAAATTTGTATTAGTTCTTCGTAATTCGTGTGTTTGACTTAAAATTCAATCTCTCTCTCTCTCCATATATATATATATATATGGAATGTAAGCCTTAACAAAATTCATGGTACATTTTCCATGTACACAATGAAAAAGAAATTTTGTCAGATACAAGAACCATTTCTTTCTCATATTCTTGTCAAGTATCTACAAAAGAACATCTATTTATACATAAATTAAAAAGCCAAACAAATTAGAAAAATGAAAATACGGACAGAGTGTGAAATAAGGGAACAAGCAATAAATTGCTTGCATTTACTCCAATTCAAGCTCAATGCCTGAACATGCTTCTTCTGCTTGCATAAATCCGGCTGCAATTTGTTTATCCATAAGGCTTCGTATGTGGCTAGCTCACTTTTGTTATTGCATTTAGTAATTATTTTGAATGCTACGTCTGGAGTACATACGTGCCATTTTTCGATGATGTGTTGCGCAATTGCAGACGAGTATTCACCATTTGATTTAAAACATTTGATATTGATATTAACGGATGTTTCTCTTTGATTGCTGGTAAAGGCAAGTGTATCACCCCAAATAACACGTAGTTTAGCTGCATTAAATGTGCGTTTTAATGCTGCTTCAAATTCCTTTCGTGCCATTATCTCCAGTGTTGGCTGAGATTTTACTAGGGCATCTAGAGAACGCATCATTAAGGAGTGACAAAAGTAAATGGGATCAATATATACGGCACGTGGATGAAGAACTCGGTTTTTGCATTATATATATATATATATATATATATATATATATATATATATATATATATATATATGGTTTGTACAGATAGACACGTAAATCGATATTTAAATGTTAACAAATGTGTATTTGACCGTCATTCATTATCCATTGTAGAACTCCAATGGTTGCTTATATCATATGCGTATTATATATGGAGTATACACGTATATACATATATATATATATATATATATATTGGATTTATAATATTAAATATAAATGGTGTGGGAAGAATCCACACGGTCAATTATACGATTATCTGTATTTGCATAAGATATGGTGTATAGTCGTATATATGGATAGATATTTATTTTCATTGTACCCTTCCTGTGTGCAAAACCAAAAGAAATTTTATCAGATACAAGAAACATTTCTTTCGCATTGTCTTCTCAAATATCTACTAATAAACATATCTTTATATATAAATTGGAAATCAAAACAAGATAGAAATATGTGAACATAGAGAGAGTGTGAAAAACGGAAACCAATCAATTGCGTGGGTCACGTCCAATTCAAACTCAATGCCTGAATATGCTTCTTCTGTTTTCATAAATCCGGATGCAATTTGTTTATTCATATGGTATGCGTCTAAATCCGTTCTGCTATTCCATTTAGTAATTATTTTAAATGCTATGCATGAAGAACATACATATGACGTATAAACGATGTGTTGCGCAATCGCATACGTGTATTCACCATTTAATTTTAACTGACATTTAAGTTGCAATGTTCTCTCATTCGCGTATCAGGCAGTTAATTACTCAAATGAAAGAACATTGCTATTTAATTGTCTGTTTTAAATCAAATGGTGAATACACGTCTAGAATTGTGCAACACATCGTTGAAACCTCATACTTATCTTCTCTTGACATAGTATTTAGGTTAATTTCAAAATGCATTAACACAAGTGTGTTACGTACAGACGAAGCCTTATGGATAAGCAAAATGCAGTCGGATTTCTGGAAGCAAAAAAAAGCATGTTCAGGCATTGAGCTTGAACTGGAGGCGATGCAAGCAATTTTTTACTTGTTCCCCATATTTTGCACACTCTCCATGTTTACGTTTTTCTGTTTTGTTTGGCTTTTCAATTTATATATAAAACGATGTTCAGTTGTAGATAATTGAGAGGAATATGAGAAAGAAACGGTTTTTGTATCTGATCAAATTTCTTTCATTTTGCACATGGATTGAGTACTATATATATATATATATATATATATATATATATATATATATATATGGTAAATAAAAAATAAGCACTATATACGGTAGTAAAAGCGTCTGTGACTCGGTCCACCGTGCCACTGCACATAAAATCTTGCTATATTCTTTTACTATGTATTTACTGAAGTAACAGGTGTTCAGAAATAGTTGTAAATCTCAATTTCGGTGAACTATAGCATACATTGATATTCATCATGTTGGTACCATGTACCGACTAGGAAACCATAGTGTTAGTACCATGTGCCTTTTCAGTACTATAATGTTGGTATCGGTGACTAACACAGTAGACATAGTGTTAGTATCCTTTGCAGGCTCGGTATATTTATTATATAGAGTGAGTTAGCATTGTACTCGCATTTTCGAAGAGTTTATACTATGTTAGCTACACTACTGCAGGTTTACACATTCGTCTAGGAGATTGTATCGTCCTATTATCCCACATTCCTCGACCAAATACATAGTGGTTAAAGGGCGTAATACCGGCTCCTACCGATGAGTCGCCAGTAAGCACGAAACGAATGTGCATGAGATTATACTTTCCGTTCATGCTGCCTTTGGTTTATCCTTCTGGGCACAACTGGTGTTATTTATAGGTTTGCTTACCTAATACATACTTGCATATATATTAGTTCTCCGCAACAAACAGTATTTAACTGTTACATACTTATACTTTTGGTTAACCATTCTATCGAGTGAAGCCTATATGGCACACTTTAGGTGAAAAGGTTCAACTGGCCAACCAATTATTTCGTTATAAAACAACGCCACGTGACGTGGGGAAGTCATATTGAAAAACACTTGTTGAACATTGTGTCTTTGTCTGGCAGATTGGCGCAGTGAACAGGGTCACAGACTCCGAAGGAAATGTATCCCGGTTTGAGCCACATCCGCGGCAAAATTTTGGACAAAAAATTTATAGTTTCCAGAATGGGCCGAAACCGCTCTACCAGATGAATTTATTTTCTCCACTACACCAAGCTTAGGTTAATCTGACAAATATTTATTAATGAGATTGGTATTTATACCAAGCATGGAAACTTGGTTTAAATGACTGTGTTCACTGTCTGCACAATCAATGATTGTTGAATTAGCAAAACTTTGTTTTTCAGGGTGTGTAGGATATACCAAATTCAAGATGGACATTAGTTTTTTTCCACTTACACATGAGTACACTGCCGAATAGTGATTCATCAGTAGAAACGACCGCAACTAATTTACCCTAACATAGATTGTGTCAAGTAAATTGTAACAATTTGACTGCTGAACTTATTGGTATAAATGCGATACTAACGTTACCTGCTTATTATGTTAGGCATAATCATGAGTCTTTTGTTATTATTCTGCCATTTTCTTGTTCGAGACAATAGATAGCGCACGTAGGTCGGTAAAAATCTTGAACCCTTTACATTCCCAGGTGCACCGATTTTAGTTGACCTTGATTCATAGGTTCTCAATTGTCCCCTTATTCTAAAGCCGTCCATTAGCTACTTGTCTGAAAATGACGTTTGAACCAGATTTTCAGTATATTTTCTGAATTATCTGGACTTCATCTCTAGTTCCATCTTCAAGATTGACATCATACTCACAGAAAAAAACAACTTTGGGAAATGATGTCCCGAAAATTCGGAAAACGTTTGGAAAATCTGTTTCCAACGTCCAGTTTAGACAAGCAGTAGAAGGGACAAGTAAGAACCCATCAATCAAAGCTAAATAAAAACGGTGCACCTGTAAATATAAAGGTTTCAAGATGTTACCGACCTAAGAATGCAATCAATTGTCGAGCACAAGAAAATGGCGGAATGATAACAAAAAACAAGGATAGCGCTGCGCGATTTACATCAACATCTAAGCAATACTCATGAGTTTCCTGTAAGTGCAGAACGCATATGTTATTGGGATTTCCTCTGACTTTTCCATATTCGTTTTTTTTATAGTTTTTTCCTTCTACTAGTTTAGTCACTCCTAACACAAAAATGCATAAAAAATAAACGAATATTGGTTGCGTGGACGGTGATAACATTTACTATGATCAAGGTTGCGAACTTACTATAGACACCTGACCCATTAAGTACATACATTTGTGAGTATAAACTTAGAATTGTATAGTGTAGAAAAGGCAAATCATCCCGTAGACTGGTTTCGTCCTAATTAGGAAAACAACAAGTATTGGCCAGAATTTTTTGGTGTACACATTCGTATAGAAGATTGAACCATTCAATTCTCCTTGTGGTTATATGGCGGGTTCCGAAATTACTGATGAGTCACTATTAAGCATGAAATATAATGGTACACGAAATTATACATTTTTTATGCAGACTTTATTTCATCCTTCTGGTCCTAATTGAACTATTTTTTTACCAAATACGCAAATCTTTTACCGGCAAATTCTAGCCAGTACTTAATGAATTCCCAATAATGACAAATCGGTCTACTAGATGAATTGCCTTTTCTACACTATACAATTCTAAGTTTATACGGATATATGTATGTACTTAATGGGTCAGGTGTTTATATAAAGTTCGCGATCTTGATCATAATACATAAATGCATATATGTTCAGCGTTCTGCACCCGAGTGTGTTTTAATATCTAGTAGCTTTATCCAATTAATCAGCATCTTTTGCTAATTACTAAGCATAAGATTGTGGCGGTTTGAGCTACAAAATTATTTACTTGCATTATTCAGTAAATTAAATTACTTATTTAATTGAAATCAATTTGCGGACATAATATATAGCCAAATTTAATTTTGATGCCTTTACGCAACATAGCCAGTTCATCGCCGGTTATGTGCACTGAGGTGTTTTGTCCTTCCATCATTGTCATTAATACATGACGTAAAATTGGTTAACAGGAATAAAGATTTTACTATATATATATATATATATATATATATATATATATATATATATATATATATATGTCTTTGCACGTATGTGTATTGACAAGATTTGATGAGTTATTTTCACTCCAATCATCCACAGGATTTCTACGCAAAAACTGTCATAAATCATGGAAGAATTCTGCCCATGCCGTGTTTATTTAAATCAAGTTTGCGAGCTTGAAGTAAACACCAAACCTATTGTATTTAACCAGTCTTCGAACAACATAACAAAATTACCGCCAGTCGCAACGTACTGACGCGTTTCGACCTTCCATGATCATCATCAGAGTACGACGGCAAACTGACTATCGAGGATCAAACCGCATTGAATATATATGGAAATCAAATTTAGATATGCGCAATCAATTATTGTTAAATTGTATTGTCTATAAATGTTAATTGCACAATCAGAAATCGCTTAATTAGTGATTGCGTAAACGCTAGTCACATTTAGTTTAACCACATTTGCAAGAATAAAATAAACATAAATTCTCTAATTTGTTTAACCAAACGGCAGGGTGGCTCAGTGGTTAGAATAAAAGATTCCGAAGAAGACGTGCCCAGGTTCGAGCCCTATCCATAGCGAATTCTGAAATTACGTGAGTAGTTCTCAATAATGATGAAACCGGTGTACATTTTTTAATGCTTAGTTTAAACTGACAAATGTTTGTTGCTTATACCAAGAAATCAACCTTGATTTAAATGGTTAACGTATATTATAGATAGAATACGTTTTGCATTATATATCGGAATAAATGATCTTAATAAAATTGAACGGCCAGTTATCAAATCAGGCACAATTCATGAGGCTCTACCATGAGTAAGAAGTATCTTACTGCTGTACATAATATTATGCATGTTCTACAATATTATCCACCTTTAGTTTGAAACCCTGTTATAATTGAAAACGTATATGTCCGTAAAGCTAACAATAGATTTTATGCTGTGCGAACGGATTAAAAATTGATTATTTCGTTCATTTTTATCGATTGTACTAACTAGCTTCAAAGAAATACTATAAATGTGTATCGGTTTCTGTTTTTAAATTTAAATCTTAATAACATTTTATTCTTTTTTGCGGGCCACACGCTTTATTTTGAAATTGGATATCATTAATGTATAATTATACTACCGTTAGTAAGAATATGCTGCCATTGATTAATGTGGAAAATGAGTATCTATTCGTCTATAAGAGATTTTTGTTTTTCATAAGTCGCTGATCGATCAGCCAATTCCCTTTTTTACTTTGCTTGGAAATTTTCTAAAATATAACCATGAAAATATATGATCCAAATTTCTATTTACCGTGTAAATAGTTTCTGACTCCATATTCTTCCGATTTCAACACACCAACGTGCATAACATCGATTTTGTAACTAATTAAGCAGAAGCTAACGTGTGGTTCTCCGTTTTTGTTGCATTTGTTCTTGCTTTTTCTGTTATTTTTGCTATTTCCGATAATATGTTGGCCATAAATCTATTCAGAATGATGTTTCATACTAGTAAACATTTCCAGGATAGACATGTTACAAATTTCGCCAATCAGTCTTACAAGATCGAACCAGAGAGACTTTACAGAAAATATTCTATCGTGAACATTACAAGGCTTAAAAGTAGACATGAGTATGTTGATTTGTTTTGAATTCACAATAGAAGGTTTTCTCATAACTATGTCCACGTTAAATGATGACCGCCAATTAGAGATGGGACAGTAAACAGTAACATGTATTGTAAAATTCTCCGCCATTAGATTGACATTTATAGGAATATAAATGCTAAATATTTATAATGTTCGTCAAGTTAGGATATAAAAATTAACCTGTCGAAATTTCAACTTCTGTCTGATTTTGTGTAGCTATTAAACTATAAAAAAATAGATCAAATTTAATGTAGACTGAATTGGTAGTCAGATTTAAATAAATTCTCCTTGTATTTTACGCAGACTCACGAACGTGTTCAAAGAGGCTTTCGAAACTTTCTTTTAAATAATAATATATAATAATAATATTTCAATTAAATAAGTAAGTATTTTTTTAAATGGACAATATACCAAATAAAGCAATAATCTCTATTATTTATAATAAAAATTTGTGTTATTTTAATTTTAATTAACGCTAATTTTGTACTGACAATAATAATGGTGATACTAGTTATGGTGATTATGATTTCTATTACAATGATGGTACCGTCCTATTTTCCCACATTCATCACCCAAATATATAATGGGTAAAGGGCGCGATACCGGCTCCTACTGATGAGTCGCCAGTAAGCACGAAACGAATGTGCACGAGATTATACGTTCCGTACATGCTGTCTTTGGTTAATCCGTCTGCCTTAATTTGCTGCTAGGTGCGCATCACCTATTACAGAATCTGTTGGTCATAATCAAAAACCCACCACAGATTCGTTGAGCGGTTTCTAAATAAGTCTTGGGCACCAGCAGTAGCAATTAATCAACAACTATAGCATGTTCTAAATAGACTGCGTACGCAACCTAATAAAGAACGTTATCCACTAGTTTACGTTTCAACGGAAACATGCACACACACACACACATATATATATATATATATATATATATATATATATATATGCTATATATATAGATGTTACGTCTTTGTTTACAAATGTTCCAATTGATGAAACCATTGACATTATAGTCAAAGCGGTAGAACACGACATATTACCATCGCCGGTGCCAGGTCAAACTCTACGCAAGCTTATCTTATGATGCACGGAAGACGTACGATTTCGTTTTAGTGGAAGCATCTTCAAACAGACTGATGGTGTTGCAATGGGAAGCCCCTTATCTCCAGTGTTGGCTGAGATTTTTCTATGGCACCTAGAAAATACATCATTAAAGAGTGACATAAGTAAATGTGCTCAATATATACGGTAAGTGGATGATATATTTCTTGTACTTAAGAACAGGTCGCAATCACGAACATTGCTTCAAAGTTTCAACAAAGCACATAAGAATATCAGCTTCACGTCAGAGCACAAGAAAGATGACTGTCTGCCTTTCCTAGATGTACTATTAAAGAAAGAAACTAATGGTAAATTAAACAGAACAATTTACCATAAACCAACATGGTCTGCACAGTATCTGTATTATAGCAGTTTTTTGCCATTTCAATATAAATTATAAACAGTTCGTGGTTGCTTTTCAAGAATTGACAGGTTGGTTAGTCAAGATTCTAAAGAAAATGAATATAATAAAGCAATTAACGATTTAATGTCTAATGGCTATCCCAGACAATTAATTGAATCAATTATTAAAAGGGGAATTAACCAGAAACAGACGTATTATGGGCCAGAAAAGAAAAAAGTCTACCTAAATATCCCATTTAAGGGGGATGCAGTTTCCCGAATTGCACAAAAGAAAGTTGAAGCAGCATTAACACGCAAATTTAATGCAGCCAAACTACGAGTGTTATTTAGGGTAACACACTTCCCTTTACCGGCAATCAAAGAGAAACAGCCGTTAATGTCGATATCAAATATTATTTCACCATATACATGCGCAAGTTGTCGATCAACTTACGTAGGCCGATCGACCAGACGGTTAATTACTCGAATGAGAGAACATTGCAACTTAAACGCCTGTTTTAAATCAAATGGTGAATACACATCTGCTATTGCGCAACACATCATCGAAACATCGCACGTATGTTCTCCAGACGTAGCATTCAAAGTAATTACTAAATGCAAATCAAAAAGGAGCTAGCCACATACGAAGCCTTATGGATAAACAAATTGCAGCCGGATTTATGTAAGCAGAAGAAGCACGTACAAACATTGAGCTTGAACTGGATGTGACGCACGCAATTTGATTGGTTTCTATTTTTCACACTCTCTTTGTTCACATATTTATATCTTGTTTTGCTTTCCAATTTATATATAAAGATATGTTCATGAGTAGATATTTGAGAAGACCATGAGAAAGAAAATTTTCTTATATCTGATAAAATTTCTTTTTGTTTTTGCACATAAGAAAGGTACAATGAATTTTATTAAAGCTCGCATTTCAAAAGAATATATATATATATATATATATATATATATATATATATATATATATATATACATCTATATGTATTTATATATATGTATTTATATGTACATAAATGTTATATATTATTTGCACCATTTACCGACTCTACAACCATAATGTTGATAATCTTTAGAGGTTCAGTATATATCATATATGGCGAGTCGGCTTTGAAGTCGTACAGTCGAAGTCTTTATTGAAAGTTAGCTCAACTATTGTTTGTATACACATTCGTATAGGTGATAGTACCGCTCAATTGTCCCATATTTCTTAATTAAATAAATTTTTGGTATGCAGAATGTACCGGCTCTTATTGATGAGTCACCATTAAGTATGGAACGTATGTGTACATTAGATTATACCTTTTGTTTATGCAGAATTTGTTTAATCCTTCAGATCCTAATTCAACTAACTTCTTCTTAAATACGCAACGCCCAATTCCCAATGTAAATCTTTTACTGACAAATTCTGGACAGTACGTGATGAGGTTTCAATAAGAATGAAAACGGTCTACTGGATGAAACGCCTTTACAGCAATATGCAATACTTATTTTTTTCTGACAAATCTATGTATATAAAGGGACAGGTGTTTTATATCAAGATCGCAAACTTGATTATATTAAATCCTTCACCTGTTTCTCATGCCGAAAAGACTATTATTTCATAACCAAGTGTGTATGTAATTTTCATGGCGCTATCTGAATATATATTATAATATTATATTTTCTCCTTTAAGAAATGAATACAATTTTACGTTTAAGAATTAAATAAAACAAGAATATTACTCATCAGCAAATTTATTCAGTTCATTGTTAGCGCAATTATTCATTGTTATTTCGAACCCTTGCGTCAATAACAAAAGTGACAAAAGAATTTTCTGACACAGATGAGCAGTGTGCATCTCACAATCTAAAGTAGCGAATAAAGTAATGTACGCCCCGCTAATTTTGATTGTTTGCTTAATGGCTACTTTTCAATGAGAAAAGTACAAAACTTTCATTACTTTATTGTATTATTATTCTAAATGTGTGAAACCTTTATCAATCCTGCTGTTGCAAGGTTCTGACGTATGTAGCGCAGTTTGGTTATACAAGCAATTATCATTTTTGCATATATTTAGAAACTTCATCTGCCTATCTAATGTGTTTTTTTACCTGGTTCTATTAATTTCGGGGATGATGAGGCTTTAATTTTGTTGTGAATATTTTTTTCCAATTTATCATTTGTCATGTTATACCATCTTATGTTTTCGTTAGTTTTGTTCCAGTTATTTTTCAGTTTATTCTGATTTCGCCAGGTCTCGGTTGATTTGGTTGTCACTGCTTCAAAAATTTTATTGCCGATTGATGTTGATAACGTACTTCGCTGATCATTCTTCTTACAAGTGATCGCTTTTCTTAGTCCAGACCCTGATTGTATGAGTACTCCTGTAGATTTTAATCCACATATTGTTTACCTTTTACTGAAATTTCTACTATTAGTACTTTTTTATTTTAAATTGTAAATTATTGCGCTTTATCTGCATCTGTGATTGAGAAATTGATGACTTCAAGTAATTTTATCAGGTTATCTTGGCTAAAATACCAAATTATTTTTACTAATGCTGAGTGAAATATGAAGACCACATGAGATAACTAGATATATGGCATTTAATATATTGTACTACGTTCAGTTTTACCCGACAGTATATATAAAGAAGTATTGAAATCATGCTAATTATCAGTAACACTTCTACATGTAGCATGGCTTCTATTTTACCGCCAGCGATTGGGCTGGCTGTTTGAAATTTTTCTCTAAAGCCATTAAAACCGAAGATCGACCTAAAGGAAAAACTGAAAGTAGCGATTATTTTATTTACGAACGAAACCTTAGTGCAATGTGTAGCTCTTGTGGCATGGAAGAGAATTTGTTTGACACTAAATCAATCACCCCACGGTTTGATTAACAGTCACGGTATATTTGGTTATTTGTGATAAGGAACGAAACTGGTATACTAGATGAGTTTCATTTGCTATTTTATACGACGTTTAATTTTCACCTCAAGGAAATTGATATATTTTTTGTTTAAAGTTATTTTGAATGCACCCGCGCGATAAATTGGCAAATATGTATCTGCCCGATTTTTAAATTAATCTAATTTCCCCAGGGAGCATAACATGTCGGCTTCTGCTCAGAAATTACTCAGAACTTCATGACCTTCTCGTCAATTATTGTAAACGTATACCTTGGTGCCATATATTTCGTACATTATTAAGCCGTTGCGAATAAATATAGTGCTTTTACGCATAGAATTAAAATGTATGTATATTTCAAGTTGAACCAATAGCCAAAACTACTGACGAAGTTAAAATTTATCATACAAGAAACCAAAATGGATGAGGTGCTCTAGACTCAGGTTGACACTGAATGCACTCAGATGTCAATTTTCTGAATCGTTAAATACACGAATTTTATAGTTGATAGAGTTAATTCGATGCTCTAGCCCACATAAGTGAATAGTTAGCGTTGAAGTCGCATTGTCGAGACTATACGATGTTAGTCACTCTAATGCAGGTTTACACATTCGTCAAGGAGATTGTATCTTCCTATTATCCCACATTCCTCACCCAAATATATAGTGGTTAAAGGGCGTAATACCGGCTACTACTGATGAGTCGCCAGTATGCAAGAAACGAAAGTGCACGAGATTATACTTTCCGTTCATTCTGTCTTTGGTCACAACTGAACTAATTTGTTACTAGGTTCTCAACACCTAATACATACTTGCAAGTGAATAGTTAATTTGAATCCATGTTGATTCCACCTCTGTCTCTTGTTGGTTATACCATTTGTCTAATGAATGTTATATATTTTTACATAGATATGGACTGCAGACGTCGGCTATTTAAATTTTATTTCTGATCTCAGACTTTACTAGTTTTACTACACTCTATGACTTGAAAATCTTTGAGATTACCGTTTATTAAATTGCAGCCAACGCAAATCTAATTTATATAAACAAGTATGATTTTTGTTTTGATTTTCAGAGAGGCAAAATCACACTAAAAAGTTTCCTACTATGTCAGAAAAAACCGAGGCCTCTCAGCTAGTTTAATTGCTTCTGTCATTCCATCTGGTAGAAGCCAAACTCTGGACTAGGCAAAGTTTTCTCGTCAATTCCTATTCTGACTCATATTTTAAGTTTTTCGATATAAATCCAGTTGATAGAAAAAAAGGATAAAATTCCTAAATAATTCTAAAATAGATTATGGAATCGTTAAGATTTTCCTGTCACCTAAAAGCCAATCTTAATTCAATGTTTTTACTATTTCAATGGAGCGACTTTTCGATTCTGATTCGTGCAATTCTCACTGCCTACCATTATTTAGTGCTGTCTTTCGATTCAAGTCTAGGTATTTAACTACTGCTGCTCCGTTCTTTATGTCATCTATCCATTTTATTTCAATAGATTTCATAATAATTAGCCTGTGTTAGTCAAAACTCTGATCATGCAATAAAGCCCGACTCTTTGTCTGATGAAAGATTTAACCAATCCCGGTCCCTGGCTACTTTTCGTAACGCAGCGATATGAGTTTTACTCAACGGAGATTTCGCTGACTATGGACACTTATAATAATGGTGTCAAATACCCCAAGATTTACCTTAAAACATCGTTGGACAAAAACATTACTTACTTTTAAATCAGAGAGTTGATTGAATTTGGAATCAAACTCCGCTTCGCGAAACAATATAATCTTCCTTGTCAGGAATAAAAAAACTTTTTTCGATAAGCAAAAGCCTCACTTTTTAAAAATAAAGCCCTAATATGTCCGGATCCAACTGTTAAATATTTAAATGAATGATTTCATGAATATCGCAAAATGTGATAACTGATATCGATCAAAGACAGAGTGCATGGCTTTGCTGGAGTAACACGTGCTCAAAATTAGTTTTAATTCGCGATTTTGGTGAACTCTAGCTTACATTGAAATCAATCGTGTTGGTACCATGTACCGACTCGACAACTATAGTGTTTGCACCATGTAAATTTACGGTAGCATAATGTTGGCATCGGGTACTGACACAATGGCCATATTATTGGCGCCCAGACTCGGTATATA
>JAQBSW010009471.1:0-28588 GCA_029291075.1 Eudiplozoon nipponicum
CGCATACATTGAACTTGATTGTAAATACCTTGATATTTTCATGTTTTTTTTAAAAAAGGATTTTAGTTTGTTTCCTTTTATGATAATATATTAGGAATATTTTTCGCAAGATTATTGATTGCAGCTGACTTCTGCCAATGGTGTGTTCGGGTTTTTCCTTTTCCTAGATAGTATGCCAACCAAGGCTGATGAACGATATCAGCCCAAATGCGAGTGGCCAAAGTTTCCTTCAGCAGCCGTAACTATAGTAGTAGATATATTAGCATTAGTAGTTGTTACTGTATTTGTGCAAGTATTAGTGGTTCTAGTACTTACATTATAAGAAGTAGTATACTTATATTATTTATTAGTTTTATCAACCATTTCTGCAATATTATTTAAGGGTTTATTTTATTAAGTTAATGAAATATTTATTTCTGTTGTAATAACTTTAAAAATTCTATATACTGTAAAATTTAATGAGATAGAGTAGTTTGCATACCAATAAACTTAGGGAAGATTGAACATTAAACGACAAATCGAAAACGGACTCCTCTGTGCTTGAAGAATTTTGACACATCTGGCATGTTACTAAATTAAACAAGTTGAGATAAAAAATAATATAAAATAGATGCGTATGAATGGAAATGGAGAAGTTAAATAAACCATCTTGAATATAGAAAAATAATGACTAAGACGTTAAATTTTGAAGATCTATGAGTATATATACTTTTAACATCCTCCGCTGGGTATAGCATTATTCTAACTCTGAAGCTGTTCTAAAATAATTACAAATTTGTGCTATGGAAAGTTCTGATATTTTTAATAATATTCTTATCTAATATTTATTTATAAATATATTTGTAGATTTATAAAATCGTTCTTCTAAAGTTACTATAAAAGAAAAGCTAAACGAACTTGTTAACATAACGATCAGTGCTTTCAAGTAAAAAAATAAAATTTGGCTATCCCAAATTTCTTTTTGGTAGGCAGTTAATGGAGAATCTGTTGCATGCTTTCATATCGTGAATTTATTTATAAAAGTAAAATTTCATACCAGAAAAATATAAAAGCTTACTCGTTGTACGAACGTGGCAACTAAACATACGTCGAATAGGGTTGACATCCAACTTCATTTCATAACATGCTTCCATTCGTGAAAGAAGTCCAATTAGAAACTCGTGTGCATCCTGCTGTTGTAATTTTTTGAAATTCGAACACACTGCTGATTTATTAAAAAAAAGATAACCCAAAGTTTGTGAAATTAAAATATATTTGGGGTAGATTTTTGACAATCGTTTTTTTGGTAAATGCCAGTAAACCTGACTATTAAAGTTTAAACATATGTGCATAAGAAGCGTTATCTGGTTTCGCATTATAGGAAATTCATAGATTATTGAAAACGCCAGTTAAACCTTCACAATGAATTATTTAAAAGAAGAGATTTTGGACAATAAATCTAATTGATATAAGTTGATATAATCCGACACAGTATTATAGTATGTGGAACAATAAACAGACTAATATTGTATTCTTTATAAATTTGAAGAAGATTGAAACACCCATTACCTGAACTATTCCGAGTCCTATTTGAAAAATACTTGATGAATAAATTTGAATTTGTTTGAATTTTACATGCATATCGCTCCTAATTATAGTTCTGAAGATTAGTCCAAATGAGACCCAAAACTGAGGTGACAATAAAAAATAAATATTTGCAGAAAATGGCCAGCATCTTATTTCCAATCATATATCAAATGATTTTAAAATGTTTGCAAAAAAAACTTTTTTAATTCAACGAACATATAGTGCGCATACTGAATTCTGTCTGACAAAAATTCCATCCCAGTCTTCCCTTTTGGTCTTTCTGAATTGAGTCTAATGCCGTATGGTTTGAAGAAATTAACTCAGATATTTAAATGTTAATGGATGAATTTATATTCAACGCCCGGAAGATAAAATAAATCTGTAAAAACATTTCAATTCCAAAACAATTAAATAAATAAGATATTTTCTGAAATTATGCAAACACTATCGTCAGTTCACCAGCTTAAAAATGCATAGAAAGTCATAATCATTATTTTTTAAATATTCTTAATAAATATATATTATTCATTGTACCCTTCCTGTGTGCAAAAACAAAAAGAAATTTTATCAGACATAAGAAACATTTCTTTCGCATTGTCTTCTCAAATATCTATTAATGAACATATCTTTATATATAAATTGGAAAGCAAAACAAGATAGAAATATGTGAACATAGAGAGAGTGTGAAAAATAGAAACCAATCAAATTGCGTGCGTCACATCCAGTTCAAGCTCAATGCTTGTACGTGCTTCTTCTGCTTATATAAATCCGGCTGCAATTTGTTTATCCATAAGGCTTCGTATGTGGCTAGCTCCCTTTTGTTTTTGCATTTAGTAATTACTTTGAATGCTACATGTGGAGAACATAAGTGCAATGTTTCGATGATGTGTTGCGCCATAGCAGCAACATAAATAATAACGTTTATCAGCCACAACGGACGTGCACTATTCTCATATTTTCTCAATTTCTAAAAACTGAATAATAATTTAGGAATGTGAACCAAACGGAAAATTAACATCGGAAGAAGGTGTGTTACATCAAAGTTGGAAGAAAAGGGCAGCTCTTTCCGAAATATTTCTGTACATCAATACGGTTTATAAATGATAAACCTGAGTTGGTGCGTATATTGTAAGCCACACAATTGCCGATTCAAATTGCCATGCGCCACGCAGTTGGATGTAAATATTATTCAAATATTTTTGCCTCAAGACAGTTTGCGCAAAACCACGAAGATTGGCATCTCCAATAAATGAGCATGTTCCGACTGAATAAAGCAAGACAAAAATTCTCGTCAAATATGGCGTTACGCGCCAATATGCTACGTCTCCGTACAGCCGTAATTATTGAAATAACATTCACATTTTTATGAGGCCGAGAAAATTTTCCATCTTGTATTTTTTCTTAATTAATTTATATAAAAATGCCTGATGTTGACCTTCGGTGCCATAACGATTTCTTGTGAAATTTAATTGACACTTTGGGTAATATATATTGTAATTTAAGAGCTCATCTGTCACATTTGTAACTATTCATTGCTTGGGTCTCTTTGTGAAAAATATGGAAATTTTAGATTTCCTTAGAAAATATATTACAAATGCCAAATTATATTGCTTTGAAATTCAAAAAAATTATACCTAATCGAAGAACTGTCTTATTTAGTTAAAATCTCTGATTTGGTGAAGTTCATTTTTTTCCGTGAAAGGTAAATACAATCTTAACCTTTAAATACATAGAAGATGTTAAACCAGTTTTTATTGGTTTTTTTATATAAAAATAATTGAATTTGTTTATTACAAACAAAGGAGGTGAAAGTATATAGAAAAGAAACCTGGTTGATTTCAAATGAATCTATTTATAAAAACGCGAAATTTATTGTGCAATATTGGGCAAATGCTTGCTTGAACTGATGAGGTCATTTGAGGAAACAATGTGCAGAATATGCCCAATTTTATCAGTTACATCTTAAAATTAATTCGAATGTATACATTGTCTTCCATTTACCTTTCACGGTCTTAATTTGCCTACAAAAGCAATCTTTGCTTTATTTGTAATACGTTTGGCTGTTCTTGTCCTTTTCAAACAATTATCTTTTTGTCTAAATGGTCGTGCATACTAGCCTCAATTAGGTTTTTTTAAAACTTGAAATTTTTTTCCGAATAAAAAAAGGAGGATAAATTATTCAAGATGGTGAACATTGAAATTTTCTCACAATTTTTGACAACAGTTATTGCTATTTTGGCGCCAAATACGGGCTTCCCCCGATCAGTTTCCAATATGTATGAAGTAAATGCGCACAAATGACATATCCTTTGATTATGCGGAATATGTCATTTTCTCGCTGTATTATACTAAGTTACATGCACATAGATACGCCAAGCCAAATTTTTTAAAAATTGTGAAATTCAATACTTGGTAACCAAGGTAATATAGATTTGGTATGTTTGATGAAATGATGTCATTTTTCAAATCAAATGTACTGATTAATATCAAACAAGCGCTCAAGTAGAAGGTGTTTGTAACGGATATTACGCTTTTTGGAGATGGTTATTAAATTTTCTAAATCATACGTTTTGTTTCATTTGCAGTCATTATTTCATATATATATATTTATATATACAATGGTACCTCGAGATACGGGTTTAATTCGTTCCATAACCGAGCTCGTAAGTCAATCGGCTCGTATCTCAAACGAATTTCTCCCATTTAAAATAACTGAATTCGATTTAATCCGTTCAGGACCTATGACAAATAACAAACAAACATGTATAATTAACAAATACATAACAAAATATGAAATAAAGTATTAAAAGAGTTATTTGGCATAATAGTCTTACTTTGGAGACAGACGAGTGCGGCTAACGAAGGTGAATGGCAAGGAGGAGGGAGGGGGGAATAGATGAGGGCACTCCAGACATTTACGTAAATGGCGCTTTTTTAGAACTTAAAACTTTTAAACTAAAACTACACATTCCTTATTGTACAAATTGTCGATATACCACAGTCATAGATCTTTGCGAGTTCAATCACTCATTCGCCACGCTCATGATTTTCTATTATTTTCGTTTTAGTTCTGTCGACATCATCCTCTTCTTCCTGTCACCATTGACCTTAGCACTCACTTTCTTCGGCCACATGATTACACACAAAAAAGTTCAGTAATCACGCAAAAATCAAGCAAAAAGAGTACAACGAGCAAAATACACTTCGATTCAAGCAGGTAACACGTGCGAGTGAGGGAGAGATTCTCTCGGATGATGCTCGATCCTGCGCGCCAACTAGCGGGACGCTCCGGAAACACGACTCGTATCTTGAACGAAAATATGTCCCGAGCTCCGGCTCGTATAGAAAAAACTCGTATGTTAGGCTGCTCGTATCTCGAGGTACCACTGTATTCGATTTCAGTATTATGGAAAGATTTGATTCCCAGTAAAAACTAAACTGTGCTCAAGGTTATAAGTGCAATTCATCAAGTGGACCAGTTTCATTCTTAAGGGGATTTCCTTGACCGTACGCCAATCTGGAGGAAATTTGCTTGAGATTCTTGCAACTCGTCTACTGCACCGTAGAGACGTCCACTTCATGCAATATTAGGTCACACATCAATTAATATTTATACTCAGTCATTCCGCCTTCTGGACACTATTGTGACAAGATTTTGACTCAACTATTCAACTGGCCATCATTAATCTGCCATTATGGAAATGACATTATGCCACCTGGATAAGTGAAATTACATTAAGGGAGTTTGATAGGATTTTATTATGTATGTTGCCTGTAAAAATTGAACATCGTTTGAAGTATAAAATGCATTTTTTCAAGAACACATATTATCAACTTCCAACATTTTCGCTATTTAAAGCAAGATAATGGTGATACTTAGTTTCCACTTTTTTAACGATTAATGTCTGGAATCATATTTTCTCTTTCAGGCAAATTAAATTTTGATTATATATGCACCATTCTATGAGTTTGGAATATATTTTGAAGCCAAATAACCTTCTATTCATCTCATATGTTCAAGGTATTTTCCCAAAACTTTATGCTGTCTAAACAATAATTGATTGCGCGGGTGGTGGTAACAATTCTTTAAATCAAGTTTGCGTGCTTGAAGTAAACACCAATCCCATTGTATTTAACCAGTCATCGAACAACATAACAAAACTACCGCCAGCTGCAACGCGCTGACGCGTTTCGACCTTCCATGATCATCATCAGAGTACGACGGCAAACTGACTATCGAGGATCAAACCGCATTGAATATATATGGAAATCAAATTTAGATATGCGGCTCGCACCTCTAGCAGTCTTGCATAGATTGAACTTGACTGGAAATGTCGGCTGCACAATTTCTATGCAGTCACGAACATTAACTATTTGTAGATTTCGCCACATATAAATATATAGGCAATACAGTATAACAATAATTGTTTGCGCGGGCGGTGGTAACAATTCTTAAATCAAGTTTGCGAGCTTGAAGTAAACACCAATCCCATTGTATATAACCAGTCGTCGAACAACACAACAAAACTACCGCCAGTTGCAACGCACTGACGCGTTTCGACCTTCCATGATCATCATCAGAGTACGACGGCAAACTGACTATCGAGGATCAAACCGCATTGAATATATATGGAAATCTAGCCAATAAGCGATGAACTCTTGAGTCTATCCGATTGCATATCTTGTATCGTGTTAAGTTGAGTGTATTCTCCTCGTCAAAAGATTAGTTTTTAGCGTGCGCTATTCCCAAAACAGTTTATTTATTATATTTAAGTGAATATTGCTTTAGCAGGCGGTGTTAGCAATTAATTAAATAAAAGTTGCTATCTTAATATGGAACCTTGCCTTATTATGTACATACATTTGTCAGCATAAACTAAGAACTTTATAATGAAGAAAAAGCAATTCGTCACGTAGACCGGGTTCGATCCTATTGGAAACTCATCACGTACTTTCCAGAATATGATTTATCATTTACACAAAAGAAAATCGTGGATGCTCTAAATGAAATGATCGCATTGCACAAATTACAACAGAAATTTTTAATGACCGGAATAATTTGGTCAATTGACGTGTCTCGAGTTGATAATTTCTTGAAATTCAAGTGTCTTTTTGCAACCTTTTGTTTTGCGATGTGCGTTAAAAATCATAAAAAGTAAGCCGAAAAATTTGAAATAAACCGCATGTTATATTAATTCATCCACAGGTAATAGCAAACCTACGTCAATTAATACGTAACGAGTAGTTAAATTCTTTTTTATTCACCTTCAGATTACGACTGACGATTGACTAGCAAGAGTTAATTTATAAAAAAATTCGCGAAAACTATGGGCTTCTTTGTGCAAGACGACTAGATGTGAAGAAGTCATTCTGATTTTACCGATCAATAAATTAATTGCAAATCGAGCCCGTTTAATTAGTTCTCCTTAGCTCTGGAATTATTACTTAGAATGGCTAATGCGCATATGCTCGTTCAATGAACAGAAGATGCGTAATGACGAACAACTTCTTTAATAAAGGGCATGTGTTTAGATCAATCCATTATACTTGACTTTTCAAAGTGTTACCACCAAGTGTACCATTTATGGGTGCTAGTCTCAAGAAGTATGAAAATTAAGCAAAGGAGGCAAAAACGATTACGATCGTGGCCACATATAGATTGAGCAGTAATCATTCCAATAAAATTCAATGTTTCTGAGACGAATTTTAGTGGAGTCTCTTATCAGCCATTCAAAATGTCATAGTCAGTGTGGTTCGACTTTCGTAATTCCATTTTCTTTTCTCTTCTAATAAATAATGAAGGCGTGAATGCGCCAATACGTTTAATAGGCTGTAGATTAAAAAAAAATTGCGAATCGCAAACATGAGTTAGTATTAAATTGGTCTTTAAACTTGATTTAAATAATTTTAATGTCTTAAAATTTAACTGTGACTTTTAAAACTTGCAATAAGCCACATACAGTCTGTCTGCCAAAATTTTGGCATTTTGTAGAAGTGTTATTTTGATTTTCGATAATCAATATTGAAAAGGCGACAATCAATGAGGAAAGTAAATCTTTAATTTATAAATAAATTATAAATAATCCTTCATTGCGCGAGTAGTGACAGTAGTCATTTAAATCAATTTTGTGGACTTGAGATTAACATCAATGTCGTTAAATTTAATCAGGCTACAAATGTCTAAAGCAAAGCTTATGCATGGCAAAAATGAATTAATTTTCCATTATCAATTTTAAAAAAACAGATTAACCATTAAAAATTGAAAAATTTCTACCTTTAATGGTCGTCTTTTACATTAATAAAGTCAATGTAATACGAGATAGTGCAAGTCGATTTGCTAACTGTGTTAAACAAAGCAAAGAAATTGCGCTATTTTACAGACGAACAAGACAATCTAACGAACCAGCTTACTTACTGGCACACAAAAAAATTTCAATTAAACCATAAAAAAATTTGCACAAATTGTCGCGCATGTCACTGAAATAATATTTGAAATTGACAAAGTGGATTGTAATACGAACATTTTCTTTTCTAATTCAAGCTTTTTTAATTTACTTGCCTTCGTGCGTATAGCATGTGGCACTCCAATCAATTAAGTAGGCAATGAAATTTTTATAATCGGCCTGTAGTATTCGATTGATAAACTGATCAATTAATGAAGTCCGGAACTCCGATGTTGCACTTATTTATTGTGACCAGCATATGCAAATTCGCTAATAAATAAGTCCTTTATTTAAAAATTTTGACTGAAATTCGTAAAGCCCCGTCATTTAGTTAATCCATTTTAAAGGTTTCCTTTCAAACATTGCAATATACGGATCTAGTCAGGCAGTAATTTAACAAAAGGAAAAATACAAATTAAGGCACTTAATAAGATTTATAATAAAACAAGTTGCAGTAATATTACTCTCCATATAATTTTTTAACATAAGAATGCAGTCAAAATAATAATAATGATCTTTTGATTACAAGAACTCGGGCATATATCCATGTAAGTAAACTTATCCGTTGTAGCCAGGACTGCTACGAGTAGGAATGTAACTCAAAACCATGTGGATCTGAATTATACAGCGCATTGTTTACACCACGAGAACCAATTGTTATAAACAAATATAAAATTCGTTTCTTTTACGCTTCGCTAGTCACTGCATCATACGAATCCTGGTTACTGGCGTATTTAACATATAGCGGCAGCCAACTATCTCCGATGTACCTTTTCATGATAAATGCTTCGTCGTTTGAGGAATTGATTATAAACTGATGTATTATCCTAATCTTCAGATGAGTTACAATACGCGAGAATTTCATCCCAGTCGAAGAAACACGATTCTTGATTTTCAATTTATATATGGCATATGTTATATATATATATGAACGTTCTGCTATAACACTTTAGTCAAATGTCTATTTGGCAATATACATGAGTTCGAATTATGAGGGAAAATATGTGTATGCAAGTTATACCTAATTGTTTAAAGCAACAAAAGTGAGAGGCTAAATGTAGCACAGTATTATCAGATATAGTCATTATTAAATGGTGTAAAAAAAATGTATTAAATCCTAGGCCTATCATTGAAGCTGCACATCCATCTACCACTTGGTGATCAAAGGATCATTCCCGTTTGTATCAATGCTTCCATTGTAGATCTATTCAATCTTTTAGGGCTACTGCAATCCATCTAGTAAATAATCTCTGTTTAACATCTGACGCGCGTAAAACTAAATTCAAAGTTTGAATGAATAATGATGAAAGGTAAATATTTGTGAAGTAAAAACTTTTCGCCGGTACAGTACTGCAGGGCATCTAGTAAAATGCTACATAATTTAAAATTGAAATAATTGAGCAAGAAATATCCAGCTAACTACTGCGTGCTGCCATAGGACATAGAATAAGTAAATTAAATAGCAACTTCAAAGTGAATAATTAAATCAAGGTTGGGATCTAGATATAAATACTTGTCCCATAATGTGCATACTTTTGACAGTATAAACTAGGCATAATAGAACGTAGAAAAGGTAAATCATCTAGTAGACCGGTTTCGTCCTTATTGGGAACTCCTCACGTACTGGCCAGAATTTGTCGCAGATTGAGCTCGTACAGGGGCACGTCTGCTTCGAAATTTATTGCTCTCACCATTGAACCACCCTGCCGCGTACTAAACACAATTTTCAGTTATATAGTAACTAAAGTTTCTCGGCTAGCCTTTGCTTTAGGTGGAGCCTATATGGCATACATTTCGACCTTCCATTCATTCATTATTTTGCTATACTATGAACTGGTTAAATAAAATACTTCGAGTACGCATATTTGCGAAGTTGCGTATTCATTGATATCCGTAGATTTTTTTAACTCTATGAAACTACTTTTTCCATCATTTTAGTATGAATTAAATTGAACGGTAATGCAGGCCTAGATAGCGAGGCAGTGAAAAAATTATTTAAATTGTGGTTGTGACATAAAGAGATAAATACCAATCTCATTATATATGTACATTTGGCAGAATAAAATAAGCAAGGTAGGAAAGGAAATTCACTTTGCTTCCTTGTGCACTTATTAGCCTATACTGACGGCATAAATATCGGGCTTGGTGCTAACCAATAATTGTTTGTTTCACTATCGTATGGCTCAAGGATCGTGTTCTATCTCCCTTTGGCCTTGATAACTGATGTATACGCCTTATACTCCTATAACCTTATATATACATATACTATACTCGCCACATATGTATGTGCTATTAAAAGATTGTTTTCTAAAATATTAACCAAACCTAAAAATTCATATAAGAAAGGCGAGAAAGAAGTGATTTCTGCTACATTTATATTAGTACAATTCGTTTAAAAATTGTTGTTAATATTTAAAAAAAATTATCATATGGAATAGTTTACCATTAATGTAATTTCTATTAATGTTATTCCATGAATAGTGTTAATTTTATCAATTAAATTCTAAATAAAATTTCTACGCAGTTCCTTCGTCCCTAGTTTGTAATCAAGTTTGAGCCATTAGGAAGAAGATCTTATTATTTGGTGCATCTCGCAGGTAGTAGAACGAAGAAAGAAAATAAATTAAACATGATAGATGCGCTTTACTTTAAAAAATGTCAACATTACAGTTTGGTACTACATGATAAATCTGAAGTTGAAATTATTCATATTTTTAATTTATTTAAACTGCAAGTGTTCCAACTGATTTATTATACATTGTTAATATTAACTGTCCTCTTACTTGAAATATAAATGCATATTTAAATAATCATAATGGAGCGGGAATTGTGAATTTATTTGTATGTACATACCGGTCCATGGTCAATGTTTATAATAAGCAACTCTTTATTGCGTGTCCAGACGGCAGAATGGAGTAATTCATACGAGCATTTATTTAACAGCCATACTGCATATCCTTTGATCCTTGAGATACTCACAATTAAAACATATTATGTTCTTCTTCTTTAAGTCTAGTTTGTGGGTTTTGATAAGCACCAATTCCATTTTACCTATTAGTCGCACATCTTAACAAGTTTACCAGGATTGGTGCTTATCCCAACAAGCGTACTTGGTTTAAAGTATCGTTGTCACCACCCGCGATATCAATGATTTTGTAATTCTTATTTTTGCATGAACTGAATTTATGCACATATCCATGTATACATATTATTTTCAAACAATATATAAATTAAGTGGGATATTAATAAATATTTTAGGTTAACAGTCTCAATGCATTTTAAAATCTAGTGACGATGCTCAAATATATTGTTGAAACTTCAAAAAATATTTATCTATTTATTTATCCTGATTGTTATATATTTATCTTTACTTGGATTAAAATAACTTATTTATTTCTTTAATAAAAACCATAAATTTTTTGTTTGACTAAAATTAATATACCAAGCATATATTATAAATTTCGAACGGTCGAAACGTTTGAGATCAAGCGCGAAACCTATGCGTCTTCCATCAGACACAGTAAATTTCGATAATTCTTTACTCAATTCGAGCTAATTTCACGTGAATTAGACCCCAAATTAACAGACCGCTGTTATCCGACATAATTTCTATGAATATTTTCATTTAAACAAAAAATACCGACCTACGAGTGCTATCAGTTTTCTCACAATAGACAACTGAGAAAACAGCTTGCAAGATGACAGCGCTGCACAAACCGAAGTATATTTTAAATAGCGACAAACTTGCTGATTCATTATCACAAGGTAAACACTAATATTCACTAAAACAGCTACGTTTAATAAGCTTAATGCGTGAATGAGTCGCCTATCTGGATGTCAATGGCTAAAGATAGAAATTACGTGAAAAAATTTACGCTACCCGAATGCGATTTAGACGGAAATTTGACATCCAAAATGGCTTAAACATACACAGGTAATGTTTGTATTCTCATATAGATTTAAGAGTCAATAAATTATTATTTATATGTAGATGTTTAACGTTTATCAGATAAACTGTCATTTTCAAATTTTTTATATGAGATTGAATCCAGATAGCAGTGAGATATTCATGGAAATGCATCGAAAACTGATTGTGGCGTAAATTCGTGAAAATTACGAATTTAGTCGTTGGTGAAGTTTCATTAATCGCGCAATCAATTAGAAAAACTAAACTTGGCCGAATGCTACAAAAATAGGGTAGTGACATTACAGTCAAGTACGATGCTCTTGAGGATGCTTATGGCCAGAGTCTCATTTAGCTATACAATACATTATTTATAAATTTTGGTTTAAAAATCATTGGTAGATATGTTCCGTAGTGCATGTTGAAACTCAGAGCGCGTCTTTTTGTGCGATCGCGTTATTTCTAATAGATTATGCGACGGGTTAAATGTTGAGATTGGCTTCAAATAAAATCTGAAATTTGAGTTACATAATTAAAAAAAATAGTGTTAGACTTATTATAACAAATATTTATATAAGATCCGGTAAAAAAAGTAAAAATGTCTAAAGAAGAATATTTTTGACAAAATTTATCTAAAATTAAGCATTTGAATTCTAGAAAATGTATATCGTTTCAGCGTTTTTTCCTTGTTCGCCTAAACTAAAATCAAGTCGGTTATATAGTTATACGAACTTTGATTGAATGTGCGGTGATATCTACTAATTTAAATCAAAGTTGCGAAGTTAATATAAAAGTTATTCCTATTATGCATATATTTGTCAGTGTAAAATAGTCATTAAATAGTGTTGAACAAGCGATTTATAAAGTGGACCGGTTTCGATCTAATTAGGAACTCTTTACATTGTGTCCAACGTTTGCCGCGTACAGGGATCGAATCTGGGTATGTCCCCTACTGCGTCTGTGACACTAACCGATGAATCACTTCGTCGTACAAGAGGCTCAATGGCTACAGTCGTACACTCCGATGCAGACGTACCCATTTTCGAGCCCTGTCAGAGGAAAATACAAATAGTTAGCTTTTTATTTCTTAATTTCGTCAGCATTTCATTAAAATAATATTTCGAAGCAAACTATTCTAAGTTGTTGAAATATATATAGGCGCAGTAAATATTACAAATTTTTGCACATTTACATATATTTAGTCCCGTATCGGTATTGTAGACCTTAATAGTAGCGACGTTACCTTTAATTTTATTTGTAATCAACTTACAGGGTGGTGTAATTAAACGAACATTGGTTGCGCTTGCAGTGATAACAATTACTTTAATCAAGATTGCGATATCGATGAAAACACTTGATGCATTGTGTATATATTTTTTTCAATATCAACTAAGAATTTTATAATGTAAAACAAACAACTCATCCAGTACACCGGCTCCTTAATTATAAAGAACTGTTCAAGTACTGTCCAGAATTTGCCGCGGAAAAGGTTCGAACCCAGGCACTTCTGTTTCGGAATCTGGTGCTCTAATCACTGAGCCCTCCTGCCGCACACTACATAAAGATTTCAGCTATATACTAGTTGAAAATTTGGTCTAGTGTTTTGCCATATAGGCTCCAATAAAGGGAAAGCTAACCTTGAAGCAATTATGAGTATATTACTGAAAAATATTTATTATGTGGGGCAGGGTGTCTCAGTTATAGAGCAACGGATTCCGAAGCATACGTTCCCGGGTACGAGCCATATCCGCGGCAAATTCTGGAAATTACGTGTTGGGTTCCCATTAAGGACGAAACCCGTCTACCGGATAAATTGGCTTTATTACATTATAAAATGCTTAGTTGATACTGACAAATGTTTATTCGTAAAGGGCAGGTGTTTATACTGGAAAGTATATTGGCATTTGCCAGTATATTCATTGCTGTGTCCAATGAAATCATTATAATTATTAACTTTCTTCTCATCTTCTAATCTATTATTTAGCTTTATCGTTAAATTTGTAAATTTGGAGGAAACTGACAATGGAACAAATATTCATTTTGAAATAATATCTATGCAAAATTCTACTAAACAGAAGATAAGCACATGAAAGTTTTTTCTTAATTTGGCGTATTCGGAAGGCAGCTAAAAATATACGTTATTGGGCGTCTGCAGTAAACATTTAAAATACCATCTTACACTATTATAATATGCTACAATTGGTAACAAACAGTTTAATGTCATTTTACTTTATCAGTGACAGTTAATTAATTGTTTCTATATTTCGGTTGCATCCGAAAATTCGGCTTTTCAATTTTAAAGCGATAAGTTTTTCAAAGAGTTCAACCTTCACTGTTCTCATGTTAAAGCGCTGGTAGTTTATATTTTATCAAATAATCGTTTTTCACTGCGTGGTAGGTGCGGCTACAGCCCTGGTCAGAGCCGTTCTAAATCATTGTGTATAAGTGCCATCGTTACCTAAATTATAGACGCAACAGGAATTCTAAAATGGCCTGCCTCCATTGACATTCTCCCATACGTCCATAGGGGCATTCACATCTATATGTAGTAGTGAAAACGGCCCTATTTGGACTATAACCAATGATCCATAACATTGACACCGGTCTAATTGTCATATAAAGCAATGTTTAGTTTATACTGGCAGTATATATTTATATATTTGCACACACATATATTTATTTGGCAGTGTGGCCTGATAAACAAGCTATGTTATCTAGTGAAACATCGGGAATTTATATAAGATGACCGTAATTTCAATGAAATTTACATACCCTTTCTTGTAAAATCTATTTAATCTAATGCTTCACAGTTATACAGATGCGCGCGCGCACACACACACTCACATGTGACGCCCGTTTGTTTAATCGAACGTCTATAATAGTTATGAGATCGACCAATATTTATAAATGAACCAATTTAAACAAAATTTGTATTGGTTTTGACAAATGTCTAAAATTCTTGTGACGAACGGACATTTGAATATATATATCAAGGATAAAAACAGTGGCGGGGATACAAAAGCCATTTTGGAAAACAAAAATCTGCGAATTTGGAAACTTTCTGTCGCGCAAAATATGCCATTTAAAATAATTCTAGTGGTTTTTTGTATATAAATCCTATACCAATAATAAGCATTGTATTGATAAATTTATGACCTCCATCAAACCCTATAACATAAATGATGCTTAATAATTAACAGCATTCCATTTGAGATCGTTTTTATCTCCACATATATATATATATATATATATATATATATATATATGTATATGTGTGTGTTCATTGTACCCTTCCTGTGTGCAAAAACAAAAAGAAATTTTATCAGATATAAGAAAATAGAAATATGTGAACAAAGAGAGTGTGAAAAATAGAAACCAATCAAATTGCGTGCGTCACATCCAGTTCAAGCTCAATGCTTGTACGTGCTTCTTCTGCTTACATAAATCCGGCTGCAATTTTTTATCCATAAGGCTTCGTATGTGGCTAGCTCCCTTTTGTTTTTGCATTTAGTAATTACTTTGAATGCTACGTCTGGAGAACATACGTGCGATGTTTCGATGATGTGTTGCGCAATAGCAGACGTATATTCACCATTTGATTTAAAACAGGCGTTCAAGTTGCAATGTTCTCTCATTCGAGTAATTAACCGTCTGGTCGATGCAGTTTCCCGAATAACACAAAAGAAAGTTGAAGCAGCATTGACACGCACATTTAATGCAGCCAAACTACGAGTGTTATTTAGGGTAGCACACTTTCCTTTACCAGCAATCAAAGAGAAACAGCCGTTAATGTCGATATCAAATATTATTTATCAATATACATGCGCAAATTGTCGATCAACTTACGTAGGCCGATTGACCAGACGGTTAATTACTCGAATGAGAGAACATTGCAACTTGAACGCCTGTTTTAAATCAAATGGTGAATACACATCTGCTATTGCGCAACACATAATCGAAACATCGCACGTATGTTCTCCAGACGTAGCATTCAAAGTAATTAATAAATGCAAAAACAAAAGAAAGCTAGCCACATACGAAGCCTCATAGATAAACAAATTGCAGCCGGATTTATGTAAGCAGAAGAAGCACGTACAAGCATTGAGCTTGAACTGAAAGTGACACACGCAATTTGATTGATTTTTATTTTTCACACTCTCTTTGTTCACATATTTCTATCTTGTTTTGCTTTCCAATTTATATATAAAGATATGTTCATGAGTAGATATTTGAGAAGACCATGAGAAAGAAAATTTTCTTATATCTGATAAAATTTCCTTTTGTTTTTGCACACAGGAAGGGTACAATGAATTTTATTAAAGCTCGCATTTCAAAAGAACGTATATATGTATGTATTATATATTATATATATTATAAAGGAAGGTAAAAGTGAGAGAAGATATTGCATTTTCTGTCAATGCAGGTTGGAGATTCATTCACTGTCAATATGATAGTACGAACAAGTAAACCAATTATACGTTTTGGAATTCCTGGTATCACTTCCATATGCACAGATAGAAAAATGTCTTAGTCACAAACAAGGTTTATTGCTTTAACAAGAACATATTAATTTTCATTACAAGGTAATATTTATTTAATTTTTAAAATAAAACGCAAAGCTGAGAATTGAAATGTGCAGGATGTGCAAAATACAGGAATGCGAAGTGATTTACCCACTTCAGCTGCAATTCAGTCTTGATGCATGAACATCACTTTTTCAATTTGCCCAAATCTGACTGCGATGTGATGATAAATTTCTGTACAAAATGATTAAGAAAAACCTGTTTGCATAAAATTTTATAGTTCAAAAATATAAAATTATAAACATCCATGTATTTCGAAATTTGTAATATGAATTAGAAAAAAAACTAATTTTATTCTGCAGAAACAGAAGATTTTTCGTTATGTCATCTAAATTAATGATGTGTTAAGTTAATTACTAATGCCTTTGGGAAAATTAAACTGATTTTATTTCCTACAAGAGCGTTGTTTTAGCAGCCAGACATAAATTTTAATTAGATATTTGTGCCTATTATGACAAAATTTCTGCTGGAAGATGTGATTGAATATACTTTGAAGATAGTTTCAATAAATTTAATGTTTGTGAATTTCAATTTAAAGTTATCGGAGGCAATTATATTTATCTACATTAAATCAAGTTTGCAAGCTTGATATTAATACAGGTCTAATTTTATTTAACCAGTGACATATCTGCAAATCTTTCGTCATTTTCAGGTGCTGACTAATTTCGAGTTTCCACGGTAATCATGAGAGTACGACGGCAAACTGCTTAGCGAGGATAATACCGCATAGCATATAAATTGACAGCAAAGTTGGATATGTGGCTGTCTTAAATTTCGGCTGCACAATTTCTATGCAGTCATGAAAAAATTACTATTTGATTGCTGGTTAAATACAATGGAATTGGTGTTTATCTAAAATTCTCAAATTTTATTTAAATAATTGCTTTTACCACCCTCGCAATTTGTGATTGTTCAATTATATTTATCTTGTTTTCTAGGAAGCCTCGTTTACATTTTATTGTTATATTAAAACGTGAATGATTATTTCGGAAAAGTCTCAAAGGCCATATAAATTTAACAATATAACTTAATTTTAACGAGGAGCTAGGGAACTTTAACTAAACAGTGAAGAATCCTATATATATATCAATATATGGTATTACGTTTTAAAAATTATTTTATTTATTAGCTTTCGCTTTCCTTTTTTATCATGATTTTATTAAAAGCCGTTTTATTTTTGTCAGTTATTTATATAAATATTTACATGTACTCACTAGGTGAACGCCACTTAATAATGAGTCTTTTTCTTTTCATAGAAAGGCTACCATTACTTTAATTAAGGATCGCATTCCAGAAGAATATACATATATATATATATATATATATATATCTCTACCTCTTTCTTTCTCATATACTATATATATATATATATATATATATATGAAAATCTGACATAAATTGGTAACTTTAAAAGTATCTAGTTCGTTTGCTTTTGTTGCGAATAAGTGGGTTCCGGCACACCCCCTGAAACATAACTGTTAACTTTGGTTGACTTCAATTTTACAGGGAATACAATTTGATGGTACACAATAAAGTTGCTACCAGACTTCTTCGTGAATTTAATCTGTTAACTAATTTATTGCTTTGTTTATGCTTTTTGATATATATATATATACTATATATATATATATATATATCTATATATATATATATATAATACAATCCTATCATAATTCTTCAATTCAATATGCATTTGTATTCGTATAGCTATAAGTATTTGTTCGTTTATATGTGAAATAGTGAATGATGCCATGATTTATTTAATGCGCGTATTTAGGGATTTGCCAACGCTTTTCGTTACGTTCACAATGAACATCCGTGTAGCTCACAATATTCACGTATTCTACTAAGGCTTTACTCATTGAGGATGACACCTACGCCTAGTAGATTAATTGAAGGTATTAACCCGTGTAGACCTAATCAGTTTTGGCAAAATATACCAATATTTATTGCCACTTAGAATTTTGTAAGAAAGTTTAAAACGCGAGGAAAATATGCAATGCTATAAACATATTAATTTTCTTTTATTATATGGCTGTATTGAGTAATAGATATTTGTATGATAGGCTTTTGAAGCCCGAAGCAAATGGGATAATGCGATAACACTTAAATTAAAATATTCATTTCATTTCATTGATTGAATGTGTTTATCCATGCAATCTTCAGTATTTATTTGTATCAAGTTTGTGAGCTTGAAGTAAACACCAATCCCATTGTATTTAACCAGTCGTCGAACAACATAACAAAACTACCGCCAGCCGCAACGCACTGACGCGTTTTGTTATGTTGTTCGACGACTGGTTAAATACAATGGGATTGGTGTTTACTTCAAGCTCACAAACATGATTTAAATAAATGTCAGCTTCAGATATCATAGCAAAATATATTACCGGTTAAATTCAATTAGATATTTTATGGTGGGATTTACCAACACAGAAAATATACGTCATAAATCGGTATGCTAATCTACCCATTTCATTTAAGTGATTCAATATTTTAACTCATTAAAGTTAAAGTCTTGATATAAAACTATATTGGCAGTGATATATTTTTAAGCTGAAAGTTCAAGATGCTATGGAATCACCAAAATGTTTTGGCACTGTTATTGTAAAATGCCTATTTCGCTCTATTGACTGATTATATTAATTTATACAATCTTAAACTATGTTAGCAAAGTATATCAGCAGTTATGTTCGGCTAGGTATTTCTAAGGTAGGAAATCAAAACGCGCAGCAAATAAGCAAATTTCATAAAATTGATATATAAAATACCAATTTACTGACTTTGTATTCAACTCATAAAATTTTAAGCTGTGATTGTAATATACAATTGCTGTTATTTTCCGCTAAATATTTGTCTGGAAGGAGTTCAAAATACGAAGAAAATAAGAAAAAAACACGACACTGGTATATTTAAATACCCATTTCACTTTATTGATAGAATGCAGTAAATAATATAAGCTTACGCTATGATAAATAATAAATTGAAATTTACAATATGATAAATATTTGTAAGCTAGGAGTTCTGGGCGCGAGGAAAATAATCCAATGTCCCAAGTCTGTTACTATTTAAATATCCATTTCACTTTATCGAATGAATCTATTACCCAATGAAAGCTTATACAATGTTCGTAAAATATTTTGACGTGAGTGTTCAAATCGCGCAAAAATAAGCAAATATAATAACACTATTAATACAAAATACCGATTACGATATATTTATTGAAAGTATTAGATCTTAAAAGAATGGTTTATACGAGTGGGATATATCGACTGTTATGCACAGGAAAATACTTATATTTGATCAAGGTGGCCATCTTGATATAAACACCAGAACCATTATGTACATACATTTTTTTCAGTATAAACTAAGGCAATTCATTTAGTTGATCGGTTCCGTCTTTATTGGGAACTCATTACGTACTGTCCACATTTTGCAACGGACAGGGCTCGAACCTAGAAACGTCTGCTTCAGAATCTGGTGCTCTAACCACTGAGCCATCCTGCGGTACACTACGCACAATTTTCATTCATATACTAAATAATATTTCTTGATAAGACTTTCCTTTGAGTAGAACCTATATAGCATCCCTTTAGCCCTAAATTTACAACTAAACATCCCCTATCTGTCATTATGGAACAGATACCACGTTACACGGAGAAGTGGTACTGAAATGAACATTTACATAATTAAAAGAATATTGGTTGTGTGGGCGGTGATAAAAATTACTTTTAATGAAGTTCGCGATGTTGATTTAAACACCTCATCATTTATGTACATACAGTTGTCAGTACAAGCTAAGTGATGTATAGGCTGGCAAAGACAATTAATCCAGTAAACCGATTTCCTCCTTATTGGGAACTCGTCACGTACTGTCCAGGATTTTCCGCGGATAGGGCTCGAACCTGGGTACGTCTGCTTTGTAATCTGGTGCTCTAACCACAGAGCATCCTTTAGGAAAATAATTGTAAAATATAAGTTCAAACCTCATGACGATATTATTTTCAAATATTTATTGCATTTATTTGATTGAATGTCTTACCTCATGCAACCGTAAGCATTAGTAGTATAGTATTTCTAGTTAGACATTTGTAAATTAGGAGATCAGAACGCGAATTAACCAAGCTTTTCATGACAAAACTATTATTATTTAAGGACTATTTCACATTATTGATTGACTGTGTTTACTCATGCAAACTTAATCTGGGATAGAAATGAAATATAAAATTATTGTATTATAATAAATCGACATTATATTCATTTACATATTTGTTAATAAGAAGATCAGAAAGCGAATAAATCGAGGAAATTCCTCAACATTGTTGTTAGATCTTACTTATGCCAGTTGATTGATTGCATGTGCTATCTTATGTAAGTTTTTTTTTTAATTAATAAATTAGATGTAAAGATGAGTTTAATTAAATTGTTGTAAGCTAAAAGTTTAGAGCTGGAAGAAAATTTAAAAGAAATTAGTAATGGTATTATAAAACACGAATTTCGTTATATTGATTCAATGTATTAATTCATGCAAACATATATATACCTGCCTGCTATATATATATATATATATATATATATATATATATATATACATTTTATTTATTTTCCGTTAACTATTTATATGTTGGGAGAAGAAAAGGCACAGAAACTGAATAAATGTCAGAAAACTGTTATTTGGAATTACCCATTACATTATATTGAGTGTATCTATTAACTCAAATATTTTAAACTGGATCAGTAAAATATATCGACAGCTATGTGCATTTCAATATTCCTAAAGTACGTGTTGAAATTGAGAAGATAATAAGTAAATTCCGTAACACTTGTATATATCAATACCTATTTCACATAATTAAATGAATATAATAACACATGCAACATTAGACTTCTTAAAATTCTAGATAAAAACTAAGTTGAGTTTGATATTTTAAGGCATGAATTTAGAAAGCAGAGTATATAATCAACTACTAAAAGAATTTTATCCTTAAAATATCCATTTCTCTATATTAATTGAATGTATAACGGGATGCAATCTTAAACTTTTGCAGTAAAATATATCGACAAAAGAGTCTATTTATATACTTTTACGGTACGTAATCAGAACACGAATAAAATAAGCTAATTTAACATTAATGTCATGTTATAATATGCATTTCACTTTATGAGTTGCAAATTTGAAGCAATGATAGTAGTATATATCGGCAGATATATTCATTTTGAAATTTTCCATAAGAAAGTTAAAAACGAGAAGGAGAGAAGCCAATGCCGTAACGCTGTTAGTATGAAATATCCATTGCGTTTTATGGATTGAACGGATGATTCATGAATGCACAGAGATTTGCTGAATTAGTTATTTGTAAGGCAAGAGTACACAGGGCGAGATTAAATCAAATGTCAAGGCAGTCAATTTTAGTTATCTATTTGTAAGGTATATGTTTAAAAAGCACAGGAAATAGGCAAATTCTATAATACTAGTATTTTAAAATACATGTTTCATTTTACAGATTCAATGTATTAGGCTATGGTGAAATATTAAATCTAGAACTACATTCGGTTAGATAGTTGTAAGGGTTAAGTTCAAAGCACAAAGGAAATCAACAAATGTCACAAGGCTGTTATTTTAAATTACCCATTTCACTTTATTCATTGAATTTACTATTTTATGTAAGTTTAAACTATGGTTGTATAGTAAATCTACAGTGATATTCATTAATACAAATGTAAGATAAGAGAACTCAGCGCGAATATATATTGACTGGATTAATTACTCATGCATGCATGAAAGAGGTTAGCATTGTTTATCGCATGTTTCAATTTATGTATTTGTAAGATAGGCCTCAAGACGCAAAAAATAAGCAAATGCAGAAACGCTTTTATATAAAAATACTTATTCCACTTTATTTATTAAATCTGTTATCTCATGCCGGATTAATCATTGACAATAAATTATATAGACATTTATATTTAGTTAGAAATTTGATAATAATACAATTGCCGAATTTTTTAGCCCTGTTTTTTTTAAATAACAATTTTACATTATTATTGGAAATTATTAATTCAAGCAAGCTTAAACAATGTTAGTATCATATATCGACCGTTGAGTTCAATTACGTTTTTGTAAATTAAGACAGAGAATATATGCAAATGCCATAATTCCGCTTTGATAAAATATATAATAAACTTTATTGATTGAATATATTCACTCATGCTAGCTTAAAAAATGATTTAAAATTATATACCAAGATATAGTGAATATGGCAAATGTAAATTAAAAGTTCAAAACAGGTAGCGAATAAGCCCGTTTCATAATGCAGTTATTTTGAAATATTCATTTTAATATACTGATTAATTTTACAAACATTAAGGGATGGTAATAAAAAATATTTAAATATATCTTCAATTAGTTACTTGCAGTATAATAATACAGAACGCCAATAAAATAATAAATATCATAGCACAGATATTTGCAATACATTTTACATTTTATTGATTGAATATTTTAACTGGTGTAAGTTCAACCTATTTTAGAAATTTTTTTGTTTGCTATGTTCACTTAGGTGTTAAGAAGTTGGAAATACATAACTTTCAGATAATAATATAATTTCGTAAGACTGTTAGTCTAATTTACCCACTACAATTTTTTGGTTGAATATGTTAACTAATGTATTGAGCCATGCGAGCTTCAACTATAGTAGAATAATAAATCGATAATAGATTACAGTTAGATATTCGTAATGTAGGAGATTAAATCGCAAAGCAAATAAGCCAATTTAATAACACTATTGTTTAAATATATCTATTGATTGAATTTATTAACTAATTTTAGCTTAAGCTAGTGAAGTAAAGTGTCCTCTCTTATATTTATTTAGATATTTTTAGGGTAAGAGTTCAAAGCACGAAGAAAATTAGCAAATGCTACTGGCATTTTAAAAGACACATTTCACTTATTGATTAAATGTGTTACCTCATAAAAAAATTAAAGCTATGGTAGAAAATTATATCGTCAGTTTTATTTAGCAATATACGTGGTATGTAGGAGTCCACAGCTCGAATAAAATGAGAAAATTTAGCAGCAATATTATTTTAAAATACTCATTTCTCTTTATTGATTCAATATATTAACATTAGTATACCTGAGATACGTTTATAGATTATATCGACAGTTACGTAGAAACAAATAAATGAAAGAAAGGCCAAGTTCACAGAAATCTTATTTTAAATACCTGTTTTGCAACTTTGACTCAATTTAATACTTCCTAAGGGTTCAAATAACTTTATAGAAATATACCGATCATTGAGTTTGGTTAGGTATTCTTAAGGTAGAAACTAAATATGCAAATGTCATAAATCTGTTATTTTAAAATAAAATGTCACTTTACTGATTAAATCTATGAACAAATTATATCGGCAGTTATGGCGAGTTAAATATTTGTAAAGATAGATTTCTAAAAGAGTAGGTAAATAATTAAATTTAATAACTCTGTCATTTTAAATATCATTTTAACTTTAATTGTTGAATATATTATTCCATGCCATCATATACTAATACAGAATCTATATGCATAGTAAGTTTCGGATAAATTTATGTACCAAAGTAGTCCAAATTGCGAAGAAAATACGCAGCTGTCTTAAGACTGTTATTTCGAAATTCCTATTTAACTTGATTTATTGAATTTATTTACTCATGTATGCTAGAGCTTTTGTAGTTTAAAATTTGGAAGTTCAATTGGATATTTATAAGTTAAGAGTACAAAACACGATAAAAAAAGTCAATGACATAAAGCTGTTATTTTAAAATTCCCATTTGACCATCTTGATTAAATTCTTTGGCTCAAGCAAGGTAAATCTAATGTGGTAAAATATATCAAAAAACATCTTCAGCTTGAAATTTGTTTGGTAAGATGACAAAGCGCGAAGAAAATTTAGAAATATAATTGCATTGCCATTTTAAAATACCCGTTTCACTTTATTTATAGAATGTGTAACTCAAGATAGATTAAACAATTATAATAGCGTATATCGAAATTTAAATTCAATTAGATATTTGTACAATAGGTGTTCAAAGCAGTGATAAAATAAACCGATTTTATACCGCTGTTATTTTAAAATACCGATTCCAACTTATTGATAAAATGTATTAGCTTGTGTAAGCTTTAACTTTGGTAGTATGACATATCAATCGTTAATTTCTGTTAGGCATTTGTGTGGTGTGAGATCCAATCGTAATTGTCAAAATGGATTTATTTTGACATACTATTTACAATTTAGTGATCTAATCTATTAAATTTTGACAGATTAAGCTGACAGCAGAATATATCGACAGCAATATTCAGTTAAATATGTGTAAGTTAGGATTTCAAATGGCGATGAAAATAATTCATTATCATACCACTGCAATTTTGAAATACTAATTTCCCTTTATTTATTGAATTTAATTACTCATGCAAGCTTAAGCTATGATAATAAATTCGATCGACTGTTATATTCAATTAGATATTTTTAAGGAAAAAGTTTAATGCGGAAATAGAATAAACAAATTTTATATCACTCGAAATCTTAAATACCATCTTCGCTTTATTTGAAAGCCAATTATATATTTAAATTTATTCAAATAAAGATCTTAATCTCAGAAAATAAACAATATTGATTTTCTGGTTGTTACTTTCGATGAAAAGGAATTATATTTCCAATTTACTTTTTAAAAAAACATAATTTCCTTATTAAAAAATTAATTGTAGAAGAGGTTTAAATATTTTCCTCTTCTTCAAACACGCAACATTGTATGGATTATTCCGTGCATGAACATTGTATTATTGGTCAACATCCTTTTCTTTAAATAGTTTACAATGTTTTTTTACGCGTATTGAATACTGAGAATAGATTTTTAATGCAATTCATCCCACGATCAGTTATTGAACGCAACCCTATTGTGGATTCTTTTTCACACATTAAGCAGTTCGGTCCCACACGGTGGCACTCAGTGCTCTAAGTATCCGTCTCAGAAGTTTACTTAATATGGCTGTCTATCTTATTTCTCTTTAATGATTGGTCAGAAATTAGCAGATTCTTCCTTTC
Organism: Eudiplozoon nipponicum; assembly: GCA_029291075.1. Lineage (NCBI taxonomy): Eukaryota > Metazoa > Platyhelminthes > Monogenea > Mazocraeidea > Diplozoidae > Eudiplozoon > Eudiplozoon nipponicum. Next base: position 25,572 of record JAQBSW010009471.1, read on the forward strand.
CCATAGGTCATGTCTCTTTAGGCGCACGTTCTAAACAGTTTGTAGACATGCGTTTTGCGTTTGTGCATCAGTTTTTCTTTTCATTACTTGGTGGATGCTTAAACCGTCTGCGTGCAATAACTCTTGTTTAAATGTGCGCTTGTGTTGTCATACATATACGTATATATATATATATATATATATATATATAGCGCTATGTATATGTAAATTAAGATACAAATAATTAACAGAAATAATAAATAAATATTAAAGCATACGTTTATTGTCCAGTGTTTAGTTCTATTGTTTGACCAAACACAACTTTTACGTGACGATGTATGTGTATGAATTGACCGTTTTATAAAAAGAGGAGACTTAAAACCAAATTTAGTTTTGTTTTGTTAAATAGCAAACAGTTAGGTTTTCATTTCTTCGTGATATTTGCCTTTATTTCTCTTTATATGCAACGGTTATTCGTGGCTTAAAATTGGCTTTATCCGCCTTTAGACTGAATATGTGCTTACAGATATTAATCTGACGTGTTAACTGACCAACCGAAAAAGGAATGTCTTGTCAACGTTGACATCAGGTCTCGAGTGAAAAAGGCAACTTCCTTCCGAAAACGAAAATTGTACAATCGTCTAGATATTCTATATAATTTATCTATTGCGCAATCACGCCTATCTAGACAGTTGAGAACATTAAACACAAGCAATTTAATGAGAAGTCAATTATGTGCAACGGATATTATTCATAATAAAATGGACATAAATCGTGTTGAGTATAAATTCTTTAAAGAGAAGTCCAGTACAGTCAATTGCATATAGCATGTTAGCGAACATATTTTGCATAACTAAAACCATCAAGGAGACATTTCTATTCACTGCAGGCTGCATAACGACTAGTATGCTTTCCGATCGATTTGGATTTAGTCATTTGCAAAAAGATCTTACGTAAAGCGAAATAACAAGAGAATACAGTGAAAACGACTTCTACAATCACAAATGTCCGGAATGCCCGTTGACACTGCTAGCAACAGAGCAGAAAGGGCAGGCAACAACGGTAAACAGCCCGAGGATGTGGTGCATCGTGAGTCGACCACAAGCAAACCGCCCGAGACGCCATGCTCAGCTGACGCGGAAAACGTCGATTTCAAACCACATTTTGCTCACAACGACGGCTATGTGACTGTCGAGAACAGAAAGCACCAGGGAGGCGTGAGAGCCATGTCAAAGTCTCAGCTCTCTGGACCGTGTTGTCTGTGCTGTGTGACTGTAGTCGGGCAGCCAGAGAACTGGACTAAGCACACCTGCTGTAGCGCGGCTTGTGCACGGACTGGTTTGAAGCGAACTCTGTGTATTGCCGGCAGTGTGCTCATAGCACTACTCCTAATAATTACAATTATATTTGCAAGTATCGGCTGGTCACAAAGGTCCAGCTGCGTTAAACGTAAGTTATTAATTAATTTGCGACATTTAATGACACATTCAATTGGCTTTAAGCGTTTTATGAGCATGGGGAAACTATAAATTCAGTAGGTGGTCGAAATTTTTCGTTGTTGAGCTTTCTACCAGAATAAATTAATTTATCAATTTTTCAAGTTTAATTTCATGCTCTTTTGTACAGAACAAATTCACAGATAACAAGGTAGTCCCAAATTTAGTGTAATGGCCAATTAATAGCACAATCTTATATATTATTGTAATTATAGCTCATTCCATTTTGTTTTGCTTCGTGGCAGTTTATTTAATTAAATTTGTGCAAAAATGTTTTCATTTTTATCGTCACATTCAAATTCAATTCTTATATTCTTACAAAGGCTAGTTTATGAAACACAGCTGTGTAGGAAAATGTTTTAAATATCTTTCAAAACGGCTCTAGCACTATTCGTGGCACCGTGAATTATAATTTTTATGGTCTGGTCAAATGTAATCCAGGTAAAAGTAAATTATTTCATCTTTCTATCAACCTTATAATTATCATTTTAATGGTGAATAATACCATCAGATGTAAAACATTTTATTGCACCATTTTTCTAAGCCTGAACTATAATTTAAATACAAAATAATTGCGCAAGTTTCTACACAAAAACAGCAATGAAACTAATAACTGGAAAATTTTTTCTATATTCTTCGCCGACAACTAATTCATTTGAAATAAATTTAGGCGCATCCAGGGACATATGTTAGGAAGAAAAAGCACATTTAATAGCATAGTGGATAATCGCCTGTTTACTTTCAGAATATTCCACAATATATTAAAATATTTCATTAATATACATTCAGGGGTTTCATTTGATTATGAGCATGACAACTAGTCTGAATTTCAGTTTTACTGCTATTTATTGTTGATGGATTATTGCGAGTTGATTTGTGAGTGCATATGAGTGTGTGTCTCTTTGAACGTCTGTGTACGTGTCTTTGTGTGTGTGTAGGGCTCATTATTATTGATGTTGTATGTTGTCTTTCGTATCGCCTTGTTCTTCAGTTTTACACTCTCTCCTCTGTAACAACGCAGAGTGAGCGGATTACAGAGTTGATTGCTGAAATTAAACAATTTTCTTCTTGGTTGCGCAGTGCGAGCATCATATTCAACGTATCCATGATTTACTTTCATGGGTTGTTCCGCAACTATCCGTTTGATCCTCATTTCCCAGTAGGCACGGATTTCGGCTTCGTGATGGCTGGGTGCTGATTCATCTCATCACTCCGAAGGTCTCCAGACCATTCGTACTAGCCACTGTAAATGACGTTCATTCTTCTCTTGGATGGTTGATGTCTCCGAATTTCATTTCCAGCGCCATTTTTAGAAATCCAATAATACACGATATCCTAAACGCACTTGCTAAAATCTGGTCTTGTGATTAGTTTACCGTGTACGATTATATTTCTGAAGCAAGTATTGAAAATGAAGTACCAAACCGTCAAAAATCCAAGATTAGATCAAAATTTATTTCAAGTGATTGGTACGAATTAAACGAACATAGGTTGAGCGGGTGGTGATAACAATTATTATAATCAAGGTTGAGGTCTTGATAT
>JAQBSW010009472.1:0-28585 GCA_029291075.1 Eudiplozoon nipponicum
GAATCTGACAAGCTTGTACTCTCATTCACATCTATCTAAATTCATACCTGCCATATCTTGAGCTAATTTGCTAGTGTCCTCAAACTTAAGATTAGCTTCCATGTTGATCATACTTAATTATTAATTTGATACTTAATGTTAGGCAATCGGAATGTGAAACCTTTACGTTACAAAACACCCGAACAAATAACCTGGAAAGAAATAGACGTGAAAAACAGAATTATTAAATTACCTGTTCCAGAACGTCCCCAATATGTACGATAGAACAAAGACAATGTGTTAGCAGGAATATATTGTGGAAATCGAGTAAACGTAAAATGGAGGAAATGAAATAAATGCAGCTCGCCGAGGAAATAACAACCAGTCACGTACAGACAACCGAAACTGAAACAACGCACAATTCAAAGTATATATACTGTCAAGTATTTAAACAAAGAATGTTCTGGAAAATAAACGAATAATTTCTTTTTAAATAAAATTCGTTTCAATCAGCCAAGGTGGTTTAAATTTAACAATTATTGTCACTTTAATTTTGTCGGAGGAAATATCTTCCTCCACATACACCACCTTCTCAAAAAAGACGGCTAATAATAGACGTAATCATCATTCTTCGGCTGACGTTGTACTCTTCCAGAACGAGTTGTGCATAATGGCGCCCCTGAAGTCGGCATCGCGCCCTGTACAGTTGTCACTGGTTCTGCTGCTTCGCCTGGTGTTGACAGAACGTTTTCATCTTGTAACTCGGTAGAATAAGATTTTGATATGTTCGACAACGCGTCTTGTGAAAGTTTCTGCTTTGTGTTATGTGCCTGCGTGATTGGATTGCACACATCAGATTCGTCCATGGAACGATGGTCATTCAACTCATCTGATAATTCAGTCCTATCGTCTAACCAGATAAACTGGGGAATGCAACGATCCAAAGTAACACAATCCTCAATGCCATTTACCTCTATGATGACATTTTTGTCAGTCATCCTCTTGACCTTATATGGTCCTTTGTAAAATGGTGTCAGGCAATTCTTCCTATTTTCATTAGTTACATACACATGCGAAGCCGATCTTAGATCAGAGGACACATAGCACTTGGTTTTTGCTTTTCTAGTCTTGGTCGGAGCCAAACGACACATCTTATCTCTAAGTGCTCCTACAAACCAATCTACATAACTAGAAGCCCAATCAAGACTACTTGGAGTTTCTATTAGAAGATCTCCAGGCAACCTTAATGGTTCTCCATAAACCAATTCTGCTATTGAAGTACCTAATTGTGCCCTATATCTGTTGCGCATGGCGAGTAGTACTATAGGAAGATCGTGTATCCAGCTTGTTCCACTAGTACACCTTAACGCAGCTTTCAGTTCACGATGCAGCCTTTCTACCATCCCATTTGCTCGTGGGTTGTATGCGCTAGTATGCAATACAGTTGTTCCCATGATGTTGAGAGATCTTTCGAAAAGCTCTGACATAAATTGACTACCGCGATCACTAGTGACCTTTTCCGGAACACCATAACGCGATATCCAATTATGTAGGAACGCGAACAAGACTTCTTGCGCTGTCATATCTTTTAAAATCGCTACTTCGAATTGGCGACTAAATCGATCTACCATAGTTAGCAAATATTTTTGGCCATTGACCTCAGGCATTTCGACAATGTCTATATGTACGTGTCTGAACCGTCCAATTGGTATCCCAATATTCTGTATCTCGGTTCTGGTATGTCTCCACACCTTACACGTTTGACACTTGGCACAGGCTCTTACCCATACCCGTATGTCTTTAGACATGTGCGGCCATACGTATCTGTCGTTAACTAATCGAATGGTGGCTTTTATGGATGGATGTCCCATGTCGTGTAATAGTTGGATAATTTTGGCACGTAACTCCAACGGCACATATGGTCGTGGTTGACTTCTGGACGTTTCGCATAACAACCACTTGCCACTCAGGAGCTTGCGAACATATCCTGGTCTTTTGGACAAGACTAACGTAAAGGGATCCAATCCTTGCGCTTCCTCGATTTGACTTACTAAATCATTCATAGAATCATCTAGATTCTTCAATGGACCTTGAAATATCAGCTCGACATCGGCTTCATTCGGTCTGCTAAGTGCATCGGCTACCACATTCTCTTTACCAGCAATATGAGACACAGTGAAATCGAACTCTGATAACCGGGTTATTTGGGAATTTACTCTACGAGAGTAATTAAGCCTCGCTGTTTTACCAAGTATACTGATCAACGGCTTATGATCGGTCAATAACTTAAATTTATGACCATCTAAGAAATGCTCAAAGTGTAGCACTGCGGCATACACTGCTAGAAGCTCTTTACCAAACGTATCATAACGTTTCTCTCGATCATTAAGCTTACGGCTATAAAACCCAATCGGTCTTACTATGTCCTGATTTCTTTGCTGTAGCACTGCCCCTATTGCAACATCTGAGGCATCTGTGATTAGCTCGAAAGGTTTCTCCCAACCTACAGGTGCTAATGTGGTTATGTCACTTAGCATTTCCTTGGCATTCTGGAATTTTTCTCGGTCTTCTTCTTGATCGTGCTCTTTTCACGAGTGAGATGGCGTGTCAACGATCCTAGAATTCCGGCTAGACCTGGAATGAATCGACGGTAATAGCTGATCATGCCCAAGAACCTTCGCAGCTGGCGCACGGTTTCGGGGCTCCGTAACGTCCTTAATAGCTTAGATCTTATCTTCCAAAGGTTTAATTCCATATTTGGAAAGTATATGACCAAGACACTTAGCTGAAGAGCATCCGATGTTACTTTTATTAGGTTTTACCATTAATCCATATTGTTCCAGCCTGGTCAAAACCGTTTCTCAATGCCTACGATGTTCATCTCGTGAGCGAAAAAAGATTATAATGTCGTCTATGTACACCCTTGCAAATGGACAATTCTGAAGGATTTCTTCAGCCAAACGCTGGAATGCCTTGCAGGCATTTTTTAATCCTAAATGCACTCGACGAAATTCATGCAACCTTCCTCCTTGAAATCCTATTGTGGTGAGTGGTATCGAATTTTCCTCCATTTTTATCTGATAGTACGCTTTCTGGAGATATAAAGTTGAATAAGCCTCATATTCCATTATATCTCGGAGTAAAGTACTCTGGTTAGAAAAAAGATAAGAATCAACCTTCGTCATTGAATTTAATAGACGATAATTTCCACAAACCCTCCATTGACCCGGTTCAGGTTTGGGACTTACCCCTATTGAGGAAGCAAAATCCCCTCTTCGCGCAATTGGTGAAATTCAGACGGAGCAACTTTTTGCTTGTGTTGTGCCAATGGTTGAGCCTCTGGTAAAAAAGGTAATGGAGCCGCTAATTTTATTTGGTGTTCTACTTTTGTCTTCAATCCTATTTTTTGGCACTGAAATGCTGAAACACTGCTAGGTGCTTCTCAATGATATCGGCAAAATCATGTGCGACAGTTGGAAAGGGTAAAAGAACTTTTCTAACTGTCGATGTGTTAGACTCATGATGTGTTGACATCCCTACGCCTTCTGCTATAGTCCTAGCTTTGGGGTCCAATGTCAGTTTGAAATTTGTCAAGAAATCCAACCCGGTGATGTGGTCCTTGACATCGGCTACGACAAAATTCCATGAAAAGGAAGATTTTTGATCTTACGTCACCGAAATTTCTTTCATCCCTTTGAATCCTATTGGAATACGTTAGCGGCCGATCGTTAATAATCAAATGTGGGGCAATCTGCTTCCACCAAGTCTGACCTAACTACGCTTACCTCAGCACCCGTATCGATGAGAAATTCCAGTCCAGATAATTCATCTTTAATAATAAATTTGTTGCTGGATAATCAGGCAATGTTTTCCAGATCTCCGCTTAGTAAGAATCTGACTCTCTTGCCCTCTGATTCGGAGCTATATGGTCATGTCACATTTTTAACTTTTGCCTTAAGTATGCCTTTTAAAGGCATATCTGGGAGCCATTGCAATGGAAACTCTATACGGCTCCTACTACCGGGAGTTTCATCCTCTTTACGGTGATGAATTTCTCTCTACCGGTTTAGCGCTTCCTTTCCATCTGGATCCACCTGACTGTGGGTATATACAATTCTCAACTTGGCACTTTGCACTTCGTCCGTCTTCGCAATGCGCCTTACACCATCCGCGTGGCCCTTCGAAGCGCTGACGCGAGTGACTCCCTCGACGTCTAGTATATCTTTCCTGACTCTGGAGTTGCGAAATGTCTCGACGTATACTAGAAACTTCTCTACATAAGTAACATGCAACGTCTCCTGCTTATCGTCAGGTTGGTTTCGGCATCTGCCTCTGACTGGCTGCACCACGACGGAAACTCCTGCCACAGCATGTGCCACTTGCGGTTCCCGCTGCTACATTGCATCCACGCCAGTCAATAGCCCTCTGGTAAAATTATATCTTAAACACTATTCACAGTTAGTCCAATATGAATATATGTTAGGCAGCTGTAAAATTAGATTTTTATGCAAAAATATGTTTTAAATACCGTTCACAATTAAACTAAATGGTCCGTCTTCTAGACGGCAAAAATAAAAGTGATTTATGTCTATAAAGTGAAATGTTTAGCACAAATGTCTGGAATGTAATGCGTAGTCAAACGATTAAAGATACATGATAATATGAGCCTAGTAAAATTATTTATGTTCATAAATTCACTGACACAATAGTCCACCGCGTGATCCTCTCGGATCGCGCGCGGTTCTGTCTATTTTATAAAAACACTATTAATTACAAATAAAATTGCAGTTCAAGAAATATCGATTAAAACTGCTTGAGACTAAAAGAGATTGTTCCTAAAATCACAGCTAAGAGAAATATTGTTTAAGGACAGATTTAGAATATTTGACCTTAAAAAGCACAGCGTTTGTAAAAATTGACCTTCGTTGGGTTGTAACACGGAGCCGCGTGTTACAATACAACCCGTCGAGGAACGTGACACTCGAAAACTGAAAATGGAGCACAATTCAATGTCAAGTATTTAAACAAAGAATGATCTGGAAAATGAAGGAAAAAATTCTTTTTGAATAAAATTCGTTACAATCAGCCAAGGTGGTTTAAATTTATCAGTTAATGTTACTTTATATCTGCAGAGGGTTTATCTTCCTCCACACTACAGAACTAGAAAAAGTATACAATCCTGCTGATATAAAAGAAACATGTTGCGCGACAGGAAATAAACAATTTACCTGATTTTCGGATTGCGTACCGAAATATTTGAATTCACTGTCATCATGATTTTTGCATATATTTCGGGTTCCAATTACGGAACCCTTTTTCAATGCCAAACACATCACACACTTAGTTGACAATCAATATGTCAAGTGGAAATATTAATTTAAACCGCCTAATTTATACTTGATTTTAGATCTCTTAAGCATAACGTTTTTTTACAAAAATGTTAGGAAAGTGTATATTAAATTGGTTTGTGTATGTGTCTACATGTATACACTCTTCGCAATGAGGTTACAGTGATATAATGACAATTAATGACAACTCACTAGATAAGCGTACGTCATGACTGTGTGTATGTGTTCTCGTTTGTTTTGTATTGAGGAGTAATCAGTTAATGCAAGTGTACACTCATCCCAGTGAAATTACAGCGATTTGGCAACATCTGACTATTCACTGGATAAGCGTGTTTGTGTGTAAGTGCGTGAGCGTTTACTTAAAACTGAGAGATAATCTGTTACGTAAAATTACAGGCACGTGTAACGGTCATACAAGTAAAACTAAAATGATAACTGTCATTTCCTAACTGCACACGTCAGACCTATTTCACACTTACTTTTCTAAATTAAGTAATTACGAGTGGCATTTCGGTGAGGAGGGGGTATGACACTATTAATAGAGTAAATAATTAATAGGTAGCAAAATTAAATTAGAAACGGATAAAGTGTTTCAATAGGGTAGAAAGTTAAATTAAATGGTACGTAAAAGAAATTAAAATTGCCTGATAAGGAAGATACTAGTAATAGTGCAAAGAAAATAAAATAAAAATTAACCTTGCCATCATGTATAGATAAATGTATGTTAAAGGCGCTACACTAACAACAGAACGTAAGATAACAGATAAAATAAGATAACAAGTAATCAAGGATGAAATGATAAGTTAATCAAAAATAAATTAGGCGATATTGAATTACTCACTCTCCACCTCTGTAAGTTAATATCAGTCCAGTGTTCTTATTCTTTTACTTGAGCGAGTTTCTGATTCTGATTCTGATTCGTGCAATCTTTGTTTTCTACCATTATTTAGTGCTGTATTCCAAATAGGACCTAGTGATTTTTTTACGGCTGTTTCATTCATTATGTCATTTCTCGATTTAATTTCGATGGATTCTCTAATGAGTCTAGTCAAGTAAAAGAATAAGAACACTGGACTGATATTAACTTACAGAGGTGGAGATTGATTAATTCAATATCGCCTAATTTATTTTGATTATCTTATTATTTCATCCTTGATTACTTGTTATCTTATTTTATCTGTTATCTTACGTTCTGTTGTTAGTGTAGCGCCTTTAACATACATTTATCTATACATGATGGCAAGGTTTAATTTATTTTATTTTCTTTGCACTATTACTAGTATCTTCTTTATCAGGCAATTTTAATTTCTTTTACGTACCATTTAATTTATCTTTCTACCCTATTGAAACACTTTATCGGTTTCTAATTTAATTTTGCTACCTATTAATTATTTACTCTATTAATAGTGTCATGCCCCCTCCTCACCGAAATGCCATTCGTAATTACTTCATTTAGAAAAGTAAGTGTAAAATAGGTCTGACGTGTGCAGTTAGGAAATGACAGCTATCATTTTAGTTTTACTTGTATGACCGTTACACGTGCCTGTAATTACATGTAACAGATTAGCTCTCAGTTTTAAGTAAACGCTCACGCACATACATAGTCAGATGTTGCCAAATCGCTGTAATTTCACTGGGATGAGTGTACACTTGCATTAACTGATTACTCCTCAATTCAAAACAAACGAGAACACATACACACAGGCATGAGGTTTGCTTATCCAGTGAGTTGTCAGTAATTGTCATTTAATTACTGTAATCTCATTGCGAAGAGTGTATACATGTAGACATATACACAAACCAATTTAACATACACTTTCCTAACATTTAAAAAAACAAGTTATGCTTAAGAGATCTAAAAACAAGTATAAATGAGGCAGTTTAAATTAATATTTCCACTTGACATATTGATTGTCAACTAAGTGTGTGATGTGTTTGCCATTGAAAAAGACCTCCGTACCCGGAGGTCGAAATATCTGCAAAAATCATGATGACAGTGGATTCAAATATTTCGGTACGCAATCCGAAAATCAGGTAAAAAATCCTGCTGATATTTTTTATTCTGATTATGATAATACTTTTTCATGGTTTAATAAAAGACAAGGATAACTGTTTTCGGAAACAGAATTTCTTGAGATTTTTATTTCCAAGATTTGTATTATTAAAATTGAAATGTTATGCATTATATCATCATGTTTTTCAACAATACATACAATCCATTGCTAGTCATGGTTCTCATTTTTTGCATAATGTTACACTCGCATTATAACTTAATTTTTCCTATTTTGATGATGAATCCATTATTCCTTACAGCCAAACTTTCTGATATTGATATATTTTACAGTACAACTAGTGAGATTTACTTATTTACATGAGACTAATTGCACATTTTTATGTGATGTGATAACTTTTTTATATTGTACATGTTCCAATTTTATTATTTGATGGAACATGTGTGGTTTGAATCCAAATAAAGATATTCTATTCTATTCTATTCTATTCACAGAAAAATTCCTACTCAGTTTTACCCACAGGTAATATAAGCTTTAATTTTTTATTATATTTACAGAAGTCTGTCAGGAGTTTGTATCCTAGACTTAAGGTTTTATTGTACATATTTATGTGATATGAGGTCTTTTTGCTATTGTAACTTTTCTCATATTCCAATGTTTTCCATAGAATTTAAGCAAAGTTATTATTGTCTTCTCTCTGACTGGCGCGCGGTTTGACATGGCTCCGATTTTGTCGCATTCCGATATGGAAAAAATTGTTATGGATCTTCAGAACTCCATGGAATTAATGAAGAATGAAATGTCCATATTGAAGAATGATTCAATTGTGAATGCAAAAAAATTGGAGCAAGTGGTGAAAAATAATAAAACTTTAAGTGCGCGTATAGTTGATCTAGTTGAACAGAATGAGACATTACTTGTGAAGCTAGACAAATTACAGACTGATGTTCAACTATGGATCGAATTGGCCGATTTAACTGTGGAAGGTGATATGCTAGTTAAAGATAAATCATCTGGTGAAGAAATACTAAATATATTAGCAAACGAAGTTTCAGCACGTAATAGCAAACAGGATCAATTAGTTTTATTTAATCTAGATGAAAATGCCGATGTGAAAGACGTCGAGAAATTAAATACTTTAATAAAAGAAGAAACGCATGCAGCTATTACTAAATGCTATAGGGTGGGGAAACGAGCTGATCGTCCAAGGCCTGTAATTGTAAAATTATCAAAAAGGCCAACAAATATGCAATTAGAATCTATCAATAAAAAGAAAGAGGAGAATTTGAGCTTTCACAGCATATTTATTGGACGGGACAAAACGTTCCTCCAACGGAAGTTGGCAAAAGTAAAAAAGTTAAAGAACAATCAGGAACGGAAACCGCCAATGTCTGATCAAGCTGTTAAACGGAATCAATCGAGTGAGACTACAACATCAAAAAACGATGTATCGTTATTAACTGTTGTGGACAGTGGGGGAAAAGGAAGTATGGCCTCGAGGCCCGGGAAAAGAATAGTAAAGAAGCCATCAAGGTTGAATCAGTAAAAGTCGAAGTGTTAAAAATAAGAACTTTTTACTGTGTAATTTTATAATAAGTAACGATTTCGATTTTATAATATTATCCGAAACTTGGCTTAACAAGGATATTAAAAACCATGAATTTGATATTCCTCACTATTCTTTATTCAGAAAGGACAGATCGCTGGATAAAAGAGGTGAAGGAGTACTCATTTATTGTAAATCTGTATTTAAGGCGAAAATTTTACATACTAGTGATGATAATGCTATCATTGATTTCTTATCTATACAATTTGATAATCTGATCTTAACAGCGGTTTACAGACCACCGTATGCTACTTTATTTGATGATCAAACATTTACCAATTCTTTTCAATCTATCTTTGACTGCCATGGCTATAATGTAGTGGTAGGTGACTTTAATAATTTACAGGACTGTGAATTATCCAATTTTTTTCTAACCATGATCTCAAGCAGATTATAAATGAATCAACTAGAGGTTCGCAATGCTTAGATCATGTATATTTAGAAATTGAAATGGTGAAATCGCACAGTTATGAAGTTGTCAATTATTTCAAAGAATTGGACCATAAACAAATTATTTTACAATGGAAATTCTTGAGTGGCATAACACAGAAACTAAGTTATGAAAATGCACACCTGCACTGTTCTAGAATAAACTGGAATTTCTTTAGAGAATTAAGCATACTGATTGATTATGAGAGTTTTTGTTTCTTGAATACTGATGAATTTGTTTCTTCTGTTTCATCGTTATTATCTGTTTTATTTCAGGCATCTACGTTTACGGACATTATACCGAAACGGATTAATAGGAAATTGTGTAAACTAAGAATTAAACGAGATAATATAATAAAGTGTAGTCTTATTAATAGTATTAAACAAATGAGGTTAGATTCCATTGATAACGAAATTAATTCATCACTACTAATAATTCTTCAAAGATCAGAACGAATTATTTTGGCCAAAATGAAGAGTAATCCTCGATTAGGATTTAAACTCCTCACAGATTACAGTAAATACAAGGAAAAGTTAAAGCTTATACTACCTGTGGATAAAACTGAGTCTGGATTTCTCTGTGAATTGGAGGAAGTATTTGTCAATTTGATATGCAATCCACAGAATGAGAGAACTTTTATAGAACTATCAGATCCTTTGGGAGGCCAGGAACCAGGACTTGTTATTGACAGTGATGAATTGATAAAATTGATGTTAAAAATCAAATCAAAAAAACAAAAAGATCACCTTGGTATTTCGATTGATAATCTAATTCAATTACCCTTAACATTTAGGAATGCACTCTGCAACTTTATAAATAGAATTTTGAATGATGGGAAATTACCAATCGATATATTAACGATTGTAGCTAAGCCGTTGCCAAAAGTTAGTAAGCCAACGTGCGCCAGTGATTATAGATTAATCTCTATTATCCCTTCGTTTTTGAAGATAATAGAACGATTGATACTAGATCATTTAGAACGTATGTTACCGGCTGATTTTGACTTATGTCAACATGGCTTTACGAAAGGTAGATCGACAACTACTAATATGCTTTCCATGTGGAAACATGTAATCACATTAGACGAGAATAAGTTAGATGCATTAATTGTATTTATAGATATCTCAAAAGCTTTTGACTCTATATCTTTTGATGCTATTTTGAATGCGATTAGTTTGTTGAATATTGATCCGAATATTTTTAGATTACTTAAATACTATCTATATAATCGAAGAATGAGTATTCAAGTAAACGATTTGATATCAAAATCGAAACGAGTAACGAGTGGAGTTCCACAAGGATCAAGCTTGGGGCCAATTTTATTTAAAATTGTATTTGCAAATTTGGAAACTAAGATCCTTAACGGTCGAGTTTGCAAATTCGCTGATGATTTAAAAATAATCTTCCCAATTGATCCAAAGAATGTCGAATTCTCCAAAAATAATGTGACTTTAGATTTGTATGATTTGAGTAAATATTTGTTTACACTAGGGCTGAGAATAAACAATAAAAAGACGAAAGCTTTAAAAATAGGGAACAGAACAAACTTTCATTATGTTTATTTTCATGATGCTGTTATTAATGATGTGTTTGAGATTAAACTTATGCAAGAAATTAAGGATTTAGGCATAACTATTCAATGTACAGCTTCTGCTGAGAGACATATTGAAAGTATAGTAGGCAGTGCCAAGAAAAGATGGGCACTAATAAATCGAAATATCTTATCAAATGATATAAAACTTCAAATGTATATAATATGGATTAGACCGGTACTAGAATATGCTGTCGCTACCTGGAATCCATTAAAAAAGGGTTTGTCTAATAAGATAGAAGCTGTACAAAGAAAAGTTGTGAAACATATTAGTCCTATTTCTTGCACTATATACGCCTCTAGATTACAGTTTGCGTCATTGCAATCTCTGTGGTTTCGGAGGATGTGTTATTGTATAAAAGTTTTCCATCTGAACCAGTGGACTGGTGCCTATATGACTCCGATAAGAAAGAGTCATGAAATTGGAACTAGATCTGGACATATGGCAATATCTCCTCCTTTTGTGGGGAATGTAGCGAGCAAGTTATTCTCTTTCTCGAAAATCTACAAAATTTATAACCAATTGCCGAAGGGGCTTAGAGAAATGCCTCCATCTAAGATGTCTATTAAAACTTTATCTACTGAACTTGAAAAAGTCTGCAATCCTGCTGATATCTTTTATTTTTTTGATTATGATAATACTTTCTCATGGTTGAATAAAAGACAAGGATAATTGTTATCGGAAACAGATTTTATTGAGATTTTTATTTCCAAGTTTTGTATTATTATAATTGAAATGTTATGCACTATATCTTCAAATTAGTTAACATTACATACAATCAATTGCTAGTCATGGTTCTCAATTTTTGCATAATGTTACACTCGAATTATACCTTAATTGTTCCTAATTTGATGATGTATATATTATTCTTTTCAGTCGAACTTTCTGATATTGATATATTGTATTGTACAACTAGTGAGATATACCTATCTACATGAGATTAATTGCACAATTATTGTGATGTGATAATTTTTTTAATATATATTGTACAATTTCCAATTTTATTATTTGATGGAATATGTGTGGTTTGAATCCAAATAAAGATATTCTATATTCTATATTCTATATTCTAAATATTTCACTATATTCAATTCTAAAATATGGTTCTTTTTATGATAACAAAAGCCCTCTTTACCACGATCACAAATCATATCATTTTGTAAATATTATGGCACTAGTAAAATAATCTTAAATAATTGAGACATGTAGCATACACCTAAATGTCCCGATATTTGTAGGTTTGCTCTTGTTTTAATAATTTATAAACTAATGCGCTACACTTTGAAAATGCTGTTTGAGGATAATGAATTATTGCGCAGCTATTACTTATCTCTACCTACAAAATCGATTAGAAAAGCATTAATGCCGTTCTTTTCAAGGGTAAGCATCAGAGTTAGCTCATTTTTAATTTTAATTTGGCACCAAAGACTATCTTGTATGTCCTCTGGACCTATTAACTTACGTGAGCCCCAAAAATGGCAAATTTGTATTAGTCTTGGTGTGTCTATTGGAGTCTGATGGATTATTTTCCTTTTTACTCTCATCAAGTTCATACCTGCGACTTCATATACCATGCTATTAGTGTCCTGTGTAGACGCTTTATTCCTAGTAGCTAATTGTAGGGGCCTTTAGGTCACTACCATAAGGGGGTCTCTTGGATGCCAGGCCCGGAAAATCCATATATGCGGAATGATCATCTATCTTGGAACACTTAAGTTCCTCTGAACTATCTCTTAAGCTACAATCCTTAAGTCCACTAGCCAACTGCTCTGTATCCTCAGTATTTAATAAACCAGACATGATATTATTAAATTACTTGCAATTTATATATTATATTAAATAAGTAAGCTTACCCGGATACGCTGATATCCACAGGATACTGAACTGGAATGATTGAGACCTTAAAACAAATATTTACGTTAAATACCCAAAGCAAATTTGTGGTTCTTTTCGCTGATAATTAAAAAGATCAAATCGACAAGAAGATTATAATGTTTTATTCACAAAGAATCGGAGATGGAACCACGCAGTGTCCCGCTTGTGCAATTCAGCAACTCAGTTCAAAAACTCTCTCATTTTCCTTCGACAAGACAAGTCCAAAACTTCGACAATATGAACAAAAGAACTTCCAAAAAAATTACAATATTTTTCAAAAATTACAATATTGTTTTACGAAACCAGCGATAACATCAAATGTCCAAAAATAAAAATTGATTTATTTTTATATGAGAGGTTAATTGGTGTCCAATAATTAATTTAACCTCTACATACACCCTCATGTTTAAGATGATTAACCATACATGATGTAGTCTTCATTCTTCGGTTTCTTGATGACTCTTCCAGACCGAGTTTCAACAAGTTGTGCTGGTACTTCACCAGATTTCATATTCATATCGCATTGTTCTTTATTCTCAGTTGTCTTGGTTTTAATCTTTACTTCTTTACCATATTTATTCGACTCTTCGTTTTTCTCACCAATTTCTGAGTCACATCTCGCCTCAACTTCTGGGTACTTCGGTGAATACTGTTCCTCAGTCTCCTCCTCCGTCCAAATAAACTGTGGAATACAGCGATCCAGTGTTACACATTCTACAGTGCCATTTACTTCTATAAATGCATTTTTCTCAGTCATATGATTGACTTTAAATGGCCCCTTATAGAATGGAGTCAGACAATTCTGTCTGTTTTCGTTAGTTATATATACATGCGATGCCAGCTTTAAATCTGAAGATACATAGCATTTGGACTTTGGACTTCTAGTTTTGGTTGGAGCTAAACGACTCATTTTATCTCTCAATGCTCCAACAAACCAATCTACTGAACTAGAGGCCCAATCGAGACAACTTGGAGCTTCTATTAGAAGATCTCCAGGTAACCTCAATGGCTCTCCATAAACAAGTTCTGCTATGGATGTTCCTAACTGAACTCTGTATCTGTTTCGCATTGCCAACAAAACTATGGGCAAATCATGTATCCAACTGGATCCACCGGTGCAGCGTAATGCAGCCTTCAGCTCCCTGTGCAGTCTCTCAACCATCCCATTAGCTCTGGGATTATAAGCACATGTGTGTCTTACTTCTATCCCCATTGTATTCAATGATCTGATAAACAGTTCAGACATAAACTGACTACCACGATCAGTAGTTACCCTTACCGGTACACCATATCGCGACACCCAATTATGCAAGAACATAAGTAAGACCTCTTGAGCTGTCATGTCCTTCAGGATTGCTACCTCAAACTGACGACTGAACCGATCGACCATCGTGAGTAAATACTTTTGGCCGGAAATCTCAGGCATTTCTACTATATCAATATGAACATGCATGAAACGACCCGCTGGTATACCAATCGTTTTAATTTCAGTTTTGGTATGACGCCAAACTTTACAAGTTTGACACCGGGCACATGTCCTTACCCAGGCTCTTATGTCTTTCGACATCTTTGGCCATACATATCTATCAGTGACCATCCTGATAGTTGCCTTAATGGAAGGATGACTGAATTCATGTAGCTGCTGAATTACCTTATACCTTAATTCTAACGGTACATAAGGTCTAGGTTGGCTCCTGGAGATTTCACATAATAACCACTTATCTCCAATCTTCCTGCGTGTATATGCAGGATTCTTTTCCAACACAGCTACTAAAGGATCAAGACCTTGTGCTTCCATCAATTGCTGGACAAAATCATTAGAAGATACAATAGAGCATACGAGTGACTCTGAACGAATCATATCTTCATCTGATACGTCTGGTCTACTGAGAGTATCTGCCACCACATTATCTTTTCCTGAGATATGACTAATGGTAAAATCAAATTCTGCGAGTCGGGTTATTTGTGAATTCACCCGCCGAGAATAATTTAGCCTATTCGCTTTCCCAAGGATATACTTTGGTCCAAGATAAGTTCCACTATGCACAATGCAGGTACTACTGTATGTGGCATAGCAGGCCCCCGTAGAAATAATCACTGGCTCTCTGTAAAATCTATGGAGATACTCGAAATAAGGCGCCAAATTCCACCTGGCTCGACTCATAATAATACCCGTCGCAATATAAGACGCCAACTTAAGCGCAGTCTAAAAGGCGATCTCGAAAACTTTTGGAGCAGAAAGGCTGAAGAAATGGAATTAGCTTTCGCGTCAGGTAACAGTCGCTGTTTGTTCCAACTTATACGCACAACAGGTCCGAGAAAGTTAAAAGTTAGCGAAACTATAAATGATAGTAACAACGAATTAATAACCGATAAAATAAGTCGTCTTGACAGGTGGGCTGAACACTTTAGAGATCAATTTTCTTGGCCACCCGCGTCAGTTCCGCTTCCCGAAAGCATGTCTGCATCAACAGTGTGGAATGTTAGTCCCGAAGAACCATCCGAGTTAGAAGTACGCGATGCAATCCTATCTCTTAAGCGTCGCAAAGCCGCCGGCCCCGATGATCTGCTTCCGGGATTGTTTAAGGATGGTGGCGATATAATTTCAGGAGCGTTGACCAAACTTTTTCATACTATATGGAATGAGGAAACCGTACCACTTGACTGGAATGAGTCGACCATCATTCCCATCTTCAAAAAAGGCAATCGTAATTCGTGCGATAACCATCGTGGTATAAGTTTGACTCCGGTCGTATCAAGGTTATTTGCTTCGATTATCCTACGTCGTCTTAGCGCTTCACGTGAATCACAAACAAGAGAAGAACAGGCCGGATTCCGCGCAGGACGAGGTTGTATAGATAATATTTTTACGTTAAGGCAAATTCTCGAACAGAGACATTTATATCACCGTCCCACAATAGTCGTCTTTCTAGACTTCAAGGGTGCATTTGATTCGGTGGATCGCAATGTTTTATTCCATATCTTGTCGAAAAGCGGTGTGCCCACTAAATTTGTTAATATTATACGAGCTCTCTACACAAATACTTCTGGTCGCGTTAAGGTCTACAACGAATTAACGCATAACTTTACAACCAGCAGTGGTGTTCGTCAAGGTTGTCCACTTTCCCCATTTTTGTTTAATTTTGTAATCGATGCTATTATGAACAACACTCTCTCACACATTCAGGACGCTGGAGTTGAAGTTCTCCCGGGAGATAAACTAGTCGATCTTGACTATGCGGACGATATCGTACTATTATTCGACAATCAGCATGCTGCCCAGACCACCTTAAATAGATTAGCAAACGTTGTTCCGTCTTTCGGTATGAAATTCGCACCCTCTAAATGTAAGATACTGTTACAGGATCACCCACCACTCACTCCAACGTTGCGACTGCAGAATGAAGATCTTGACATAGTCGACAGGTTTACATATCTTGGGAGCTCTATCAATAACGTAGGCAATATGTCCGACGAGGTGAGAATACGGATCGCGAAAGCTAGAGTAGCTTTCTCGAACCTTCGTCATTTATGGAGAAACGCGAATATTTCACTTTGCCTTAAAGGTCGTGTTTACAATGCATCTGTACGCGCAGTCTTACTATACGCTAGTGAAACTTGGCCTCTTAGAGTTGATGATCTGAGACGCTTACAGGCATTCGATCATCGTTGTTTGAGAAGTATAGCACATGTTGGTTACCAACAACGAATAACTAACGTTGACATCCGTAGACGTATTTTTGGATCTGACAATAAGTGCTCGTCTTTAGAAAAGCAAATAAGGCTCCATCAACTTCGTTGGCTCGGTCACGTTTTGCGTATGCCCTCATTCCGATTGCCCAATAGAGCTCTGTTCTCTCATCCAGCACCAAATTGGCGTAAGAAACAAGGTGGGCAGATTTTGACATGGCAGAAACAATTAAAGTCACTTACATCCAAATTGGGTAGTATAGGATCCACTCGTCTGCCGGGATGGGGTCCTCGTGCACATCACAGTTCTTGGTTAGAAACCCTTAGCGATATGGCAGCGAATCGAGCTCAGTGGCGATCTTGTTGCAGATGTATAGTAGAATCATCTTCGTAACTTTCTTTTCTTAGTAGGGCAAAGTTAGCTGCGAGGTTCGGTTTGTTTATGACGTGATACGGTGAAATCCGCAAGGAAGCTGTGTTGCTGATGTCGCCTTGCCCGAATGCTAACTTGGCCATAATGGT
Source organism: Eudiplozoon nipponicum (assembly GCA_029291075.1). NCBI lineage: Eukaryota > Metazoa > Platyhelminthes > Monogenea > Mazocraeidea > Diplozoidae > Eudiplozoon > Eudiplozoon nipponicum. The sequence goes on from JAQBSW010009472.1 coordinate 17,055, forward strand.
GTTGTGGAGAGGTTTAGTTTGCCTAATTTCTGTGAGTTATCCTGATAAATTTACTCATAGTAGCAAGGTTTTCCTTCTCTCTCTACCCCTCTCCCTCTCTCGTAAATCTCAATAATAATTTATCTAAATTCACTTATATACTTTTTTCACTCCTTATGGTTATATGGCAGTGAAACATTAGTCACTTGACTTTTGTGTGGCTGGAAATGATGATGAAGGATACTCAACAACGGTTTATGATCAGTTAATATCATAAACTGATGTCCATCTAGGTAGTGCTCAAAATGCAACACTGCAGAATAAACTGCTAGTAACTCCTTTCCAAGCGTATCATATCGCTTCTCGCGATCTTGGAGTTTCCGACTATAGAATCCAATCGGCTTGACTATACCATTTTCCCGTTGATGTAACACTGCTCCTATGGCTACATCAGAAGCATCTGTGACCAGCTCAAACGGCTTAGTCCAATCCACAGGTGCTAATGTGGTTATTTGGCTTAACAGATCTTTGGCCCTCTGGAATTTTTCCTTGTCGTCTTGGCTAAAATTAATAGGCCAGGACTTCTTGATCGTGCTCCGTTCACGAACTAAATGTCGAGTTAGCGACCCCAAAATTCCAGCTAAACCTGGTATGAACCGACGATAGTAGCTAATCATGCCCAAAAATCTACGCAACTGGCGTACAGTTCTAGGTTCTGGCACATCCTTGATTGCTTGTACCTTGTCTTCCAAGGGCTTGATTCCATCCTTGGAAATGGTGTGTCCAAGATATTTTACGGTAGAGCAACCAATCCTACTCTTTTCTGGTTTCACTACCAATCCATAATGTTCCAGCTTAGACAAAACGATGTCCAAATGCTCCCGGTGTTCCTCCCTAGATTGACTATATATAATGATGTCATCTATATACACTCTAGCAAATGAACAGTCTTGAAGAACTTCCTCTGTCAGACGCTGGAATGTCTGACTTGCATTCTTCAACCCAAAAGGCATACATAAGAATTCATGCGATCCTCCTCCAGGGAATCGCACTGCTGTGAGCGGTATAGATTCTGCCTCCATAGGTACTTGATAGTACGCCTTCTGCAGATCTAACGTTGTATATACCTCATACCCCATTATATCCCTGAGCAAAGTACTCTGGTTCGGTAGAGGATACGAATCGCCTTTCGTTACCGAATTCAATAGACGATAGTTACCACAAACCCTCCATTGACCTGGTTCAGGTTTGGGAACAACCACTATTGGAGATGCAAAGTTGGAATTTGAACGCCTACAAATTCCTTCTTCTCTCAACCGCTTAAATTCTTCAATAGCAACCTGCTGCTTGTGTTGTGCTAACGGTTGAGACTTCGGCGAACAAGGTAGTGGCTCCACCAACTCGATTTGGTGTTCTATGCCTGTCTTTAAACCCTTGCGTTTAGCATTGAATGGCAGAAACACGGCCAGGTGTTTCTCGATGACATCCGCCAAGTCATCGGCGACGACGGGTCTGGGTAGTCTCACTGACCTAACTACTGAGGTCCCAGTCTCAGCATAAGTCACTATCCCAGTGCTTTGTCCAATGGTCCTAGATTTGGGATCTAAAGCGAGATTAAAATGGATCAAAAAGTCCATCCCAATGATGTTATCCTTTATATCAGCGACCAGAAAATTCCACGTAAATGGAGATTTCTGCCCCAATGTCACTGACAATTCTTTAACTCCCTTAACCTCAATTGGACTTCCATTAGCAGCCCATAGTTGGTAATCGAATGTGGGGCTATCAATTTCCACCACATCAGATCGAACTATGCTCACCTCTGCACCCGTGTCTATTAAGAAATTTAGGCCACTAAGTTCATCAGTTATAACGAACTTATTGTTGCTATAACCAGCAACCTCTTTAAGATTACCTGCCAGCCGAAATCTAACAGATTTACGGACTGTATTACTGCGCGTCTCTTCCATCGAAGCTTCCGAACCTAACTTCGATGATTTTAGTATGCCACGAATATGCATACCTTGGAGCCTTGCATGCGCAACCCCCCTATGGCTCCTATTAGCGGGGGCTTTATTAGTTTTCCGGCAGCTTCGACCAGGCTACAGGAAGACTACTTCCTTTCCATCGGGGACCACCCAACTTTGGAAACGTGCATCCCCCCTCCTGACATTTTCCAAATTCGGCATATTTACGATGCGATATGCACCACTCGCTTGGTCCTTGTACACCCTCACGCGTTTCGCCTCTCCAATGCTTGGAATTTGAACGTTGACTCCGAGAATTCGCCCTACTTCTGTTGGAACTTTCCTTATTGTTATTTATCCAACCCACATCCCTGCGGAAGGTACTTAATTCATTCTCAATGGTCAGGAGTCTCTCTGAGAGATGTCTGAGTTGCTGCTCCAGGCGTGAATCTGCGGTAACTGCATACACCTTAGGTTCCATCTGACGATACACTTTGTCCAACCCTTTGAGCTTCTTGGGCCATTCTAGCTCCAATGTATCATATACATCCAAGGTGGCTCTTAGTCTAGCAGGCAATTCTGCTACAAATATACTATTTATAACTTCCTCAGATATATCAAGCCCGATGGATTTTGAAATAAGTCTGTCATAAAATTCAGATGGAAGTAGATTTCCCATCTTTTCCTGACGTAATAAGTCAGTCATCCGTTCAATCCTCTCGGGTTGATATCGTCCATGGAGTTCTTCTACTAGAAGCTCAAATGCATTTTCTGGTTCGTTCTCAGTAACAAAATTCCTGAGTCTAAAGAGATTCTTTTTTAATGGCTCAGGTAAGCACCACCAGGCCGAGGCAAACCTTTCTATAGGGTCGGTCATCCGTTTTAGTTTAAAATAAAATTTTGCTTCTTCGACCCATTCAGAATGGTTGTCTGGTCTGTACATGGTGAGCTTAACATTGCTATCCATAGAATTGCGGCAAAAACGATCATCTACATCATATCTTTCCGCATAAAGGATCCTGGCGCGGTCGCCATTTTTTGTAGAGGCCCTTTGGTCACTACCATAAGGGGTCTCTTGGATGCCAGGCCCGGAAAATCCATATATGCGGAATGATCATCTATCTTGAACACTTAAGTTCCTCTGAACTATCTCTTAAGCTACAATCCTTAAGTCCACTAGCCAACTGCTCTGTATCCTCAGTTTTTAATAAACCAGACATAATATTATTAAATTACTTGCAATTTTTATATTATATTAAATAAGTAAGCTTACCCGGATACGCTGATATCCACAGGATACTGAATCGGAATGATTGAGACCTTAAAACAAATATACCCTTTAAATACCCAAAGCAAATTTGTGGTTCTTTTCGCTGATAATTAAAAGACCAAATTGACAAGAAGATTATAATGTTTTATTCACAAAGAGTCGGAGATGGAACCACGCAGTGTCCCGCTTGTGCAATTCAGCAACTCAGTTCAAAAACTCTCCCATTTTCCTCGACAAGACAAGTCCAAAACTTCGACAATATGAACAAAAGAACTTCCAAAAAAAATTACAATATTTTTCAAAAATTACAATATTGTTTTACAAAACCAGCGATAACATCAAATGTCCAAAAATAAAAATTGATTTATTTTTATATGAGAGGTTAATTGGTGTCCAATAATTAATTTAACCTCTACATATTGACATGAATTAAAATCCTAACAAATAATGAACTAAATATTTGTGAGTTTTGTCATTGAAGTCTTTAAACGGTTTACATATTCCTTTTTAGTGATAACTGTTAACCTTGATTCCATTGATGTCATCATGTATTTTCAATCGAGGTTTTGTCATTGAAGTCTTTATTGGGCTTACCCCTTCATTTTTAGTGGTAGCTTTTAACGACGACCTTTTCCATATCTTCATATATTTTAAATCGATGGTATAAATACAGTTCAATTCAGACATCTATATGCGAATAACTGATTGTGCATAAAGCATTTCTCTTTGTAAACATAAATCATTTTAACTTTTGTCGTCTAGAAGACGGACAATTTAGTTTAACTGTGAATGGTGTTTAAGACCTATTCATGCATTAAAATCTGTTTTTATTGTCAACCTACACATGGTCAGTGTGGACTAACTGTGAATTATATTTCTATTTGCACCATTATATCTAATATATGTATGAAACCAAGTTTCGGTTTTCTCACATCAACCATACGACTAGGATCGGTGACTATGTGGGTGCATGAATAGTAATAATAGCCACCATTGATATGTAGGACGGGTATAGAATCACGAACTAGATAGCAACCCCGCAAAATACCCCTACAACATGACTAGCAATTGATTGTATGTATTGTTGACTAACATGATGATATAATGCATAACATTTCAATTTTAATAATATAAAACTTGGAAATAAAAATCTCAAGAAATTCTGTTTCCGATAACAATTATCCTTGTCTTTTATTCAACCATGAGAAAGTATTATCATAATCAAAATAAAAAATATCAGCAGGATTGTAGACTTTTTCTAGTTCAGTAGATAAAAATTTAAAAGACATCTTATATGGAGAGCATTTCTCTAAGCCCCTTTGGCAATTGGTTATAAATTTTGTAAATTTTCGAAAAAGAGAATAACTTGCTCGCAACATTCCCCACCAAAGGAGATATTAAATATAAATAGATATAAAAATAAGTCAAACTTTATTTTCGGACATTTGATGTTATCTCTGGTTTCATAAAACAATATTGCTTTTTTTAAAAAAAATTTTGTAACTTTTTGGTAGTTTCTTTTGTTCATATTGTCAAAGTTTTTAACTTGTCTTGTTGAATTTTTATAAGAGAGATGTTTTAAGAATATAATATCTTTATTTGCATTCCACCAAATAATAATATTGGAAAATGTACAATATAAAAAGATATCACATCACATAAATATGTGCAATTTGTCTCATGTAGATAAGTAAATCTCACTAGTTGTACTGTACAATATAACAACATCAAAAAGTTCTGTTGTAAAGAGTGATAGATTCTTCATCAAAAATAGGAAAAATTAAGGTATACTTCGAGTGTAACATTATGCAAAAAAGGGACCATGACTAGCATTTGATTGTATGTATTGTCGACTAACATGATGATATAATGCATAACATTTCAATTTTAATAAAAGTCCCAAGAATTTATGCTGCTGATAAAAATTATCGTTGTCTTTTATTCAACCATGAGAAAGTATTATCATAATCAAAATTAAAAAATATCAGCAGGATTGTAGACTTTTTCTAGTTCAGTAGATAAAAATTTAAAAGACATCTTAGATGGAGGCGTTTCTCTAAGCCCTTTGGCAATTGATTGTAAATTTTGTAAATTTTCGAAAAAGAGAATAACTTGCTCGCAACATTCCCCACCAAAGGAGGAGATATTGCCAAATGTCCAGATCTAGTTCCAACTTCATGACTCTTTCTTATTGGATTCATATAGGCACCAGTCCACTGGTTCAAATGGAAAACTTTTATGCAATAGCACATCCTCCGAAACCACAAAGTTTGCAGTGATACAAACTGTAATCTAGAGGCGTATATAGTGCAGGAGATAGGACTAATTTGTTTCACAACTTTTCTTTGTACAGCTTCTATCTTATTGGACAAATCCTTTTTAATGGATTCCAAGTAGCGACAGCATATTCTATTATTGGTCTAATCCATATTATAAACATTTTAAATTTTATGCCATTCGATAAGATATTTCGATTTATTAGTGCGCATCTTTTCTTGGCACTGCCTACAATCCTTCCAATATGTCTCTCAGCAGAAGCTGTACATTGAATAGTTATGCCTAAATCCTTTATTTCTTGCATAAGTATAATCTCAAACACATCATTAATCACAGCATCATGAAAATAAATATAATCAAAGTTCTGTTCTGTTACCTATTTTTAAAGCTCTCGTCTTTTTACTGTTTATTCTCAGCCCTAGTGTAATCAAATATCTACTCAAATCATACAAATCTAATGTCACATTATTTTTGGAGAATTCGACATTTTTTGGATCAATTGGAAAGATTATTTTTAAATCATCAGCGAATTTGCAAACTCGACCGTTAAGGATCTTAGTTTCCAAATGTGCAAATACAATTTTAAATAAAATTGGCCCCAAACTTGATCCCTGTGGAACTCCACTTGTTACTCTTTTCGATTTGATATCAAATCATTTACTTGAATACTCATTCTTCGATTATATAAATAGTATCTAAGTAATCTAAAAATATTCGGATCAATATTCAATAAATTAATTGCATACAAAATAGCATCAAAAGATATAGAGTCAAAAGCTTTTGAGATATCTATAAATACAATTAATGCATCTAACTTTTTCTCATCTAATGTAATTACGTTTCCACATAGAAAGCATATTAGTAGTAGCCATGTTGACATATATCAAGATCAGCCGGCAACATACGTTCTAAATGATCTAGTATCAATCGTTCTATTATTTTCAAAAACGAAGGGATAATAGAGATTAGTCTATAATTACTGGCGCACGTTGGCTTACTTACTTTTGGTAAAGGTTTAGCTACTATCGTTAGTATATCGATTGGTAATTTCCCATTCTTCAAAATTCTATTTATAAAATTGCAAGGCGCATTCATAAAATTTAAAGGTAATTGAAATAGGTTATCAATCGATATATCAAGGTGATCTTTTTGTTTTTTGATTTTATTTTTAAAATTAATTTTATCAATGCATCATTGTCAATAACAAGTTCTGGTTCCTGGTCTTCCATAGGATCAGGTAGTTCTATGAAATTTCTTTCATTCTGTGGATTGCATATCAAATTGCCATATACTTCATCCAATTCACAGAGAAATTCATACTCAATTTTTAGCCACAGGTAATATAAGCTTTAACTTTTCCTTATATTTACTGTAATCTGTGAGGAGTTTGTATCCTAGTCTAGGATTACTCTTCATTTTGGCCAAAATAATTCGTTCTGATCTTTGACGAATTATCAACATTGAAGGAATAATTTCGTTATCAATCAAATCTAACCTAATTTGTTTAATACTATTGATATTGAAGATATTAATAAGAAGGAAGAAGAGTGTCATAACTTCCACAACATATTCATCTCCAGAGACAAGACCTTTCTCCAGAGAAAATTGTCAGCAGCAAAAAAGGTGAAGAAGAATTTAGATCATGGATCAAGTAATCTGGAACAAGTTACAATAAAGGGTGTGTCAATTGATTCTAAAATCACAAGAAACGGAGTATCATTAATGAATGTTGTGGACAGCGGATAGCTACGAACTATAGCTACGATACCCAAATTGATATACAAATTGATAATCTGATTTTAACAGTGGTTTATAGACCGCCGTACGCTAGATTTTATGATGATCAAACATTCACCAATTCTTTTCAATCTATTTTGGACTGTCATGGATATAATGTGGTTGTAGAAGTTTTTAAAAAGTTACATGACTGAAATTATCAACTTTTTTTCTAATCATGATCTCAAGCAGATTATAAAGGAATCAACTAGAGGTTCGCAATGCTTAGATCATGTATACTTAGAAATTGAATCAGTGAAATCACACTGTTATGATGTTGTTAACTATTTCAAAGAATTGGATCACAAACAGATTATTTTACAATGGAACATCTTGAGTAGCCAAGCACAGAAACTTAACTTTGAAAATGCACACGTGCAATGTTCCAGAATCAATTGGAATCTTTTTAGAGAGTTAAGCATATTGGTTGATTATGAAAGTTTTTATATCATGAACACTGACGAATTTGTTTCTTCTGTTTCAACATTATTATCTGTTTTATTTCAGGCATCTACGTTTACAGATATTATACCGCAGCGGGTCAATAGGAAACTATGTAAACTAAGAATTAAAAGAGATAATATAATGAAGTGTAGTCTTATTAACAGTATTAAAAAATGAGATTAGATGTGATTGATAAAGAAATTAATTCATCACTGCTGATAATCCGCCAAAGATCTAAACGAATTATTTTGGCCAAACTGAAGAGTAATCCTCGACTAGGTTACAAACTCCTCTCGGATTACAGTAAATACAAGGAAAAGTTAAGGCTTATATTACCTGTGGATAAAACTGAGAATGAATTTCTCTGTGAATTGGATGAATTATTTGGCAATTTGATATGTAATCCACAGAATGAAAGCAATTTCATGGATCTACCTGATCCTTCGGGAGACCAGGAACCACGACTAGTTATGGACAGTGATGCATTGATAAAATTAACGTTAAAAATAAAATCAAAAAAACAAATAGATCACTTTGGTATTTCAATTGGTAATCTACTTCAATTACCTTCAAATTTTATGAATGCGCTCTGCAATTTTATAAATAGGATTTTGAAGAATGGGAAATTACCAATTGCCTGGCGCGCGGTTTGACATGGCTCCGATTTTGTCGCATTCCGATATTGAAAAAATTGTTATGGATCTTCAGAACTCCATGAAAGTGTTGAAGGATGAAAACAACTATTTAAAAAATGAGATGTCCATATTGAAGAATGATGCAGTTGTGAATGCAATGAAATTGGAGCAAGTGGTGAAAAATAATGAAACATTAAGTGCGCGTATAGTTGAACTGAATGAGACATTACTTGTGAAGTTAGACAAGTTACAGACTGATGTTCAACCATGGATTGAATTGGCCGATTTAACAGTGGAAGGCGATATGCTAGTTAAAAATAAATCATCTGGTGAAGAAATGCTAAATATATTAGCAAATGAAGTTTCAGCACGTAATAGCAAACAGGATCAATTAGTTTTATTTAATCTAGATGAAAATGCCGATGTGAAAGACGTCGAGAAATTAAATACTTTAATAAAAGAAGAGACGCATGCAGATATTGCTAAATGCTATAGGGTGGGGAAACGAGCTGATCGTCCAAGGCCTGTAATTGTAAAATTATCAAAAAGGCCAACAAATATGCAATTAGAGTCTATCAATAAAAAGAAAGATGAGAATTTGAGTTTTCACAGCATATTTATTGGACGGGACAAAACGTTCCTCCAACGGAAGTTGGCAAAAGTAAAAAAGTTAAAGAACAATCAGGAACGGAAACCGCCAACGTCTGATCAAGCTGTTAAACGGAATCAATCGAGTGAGACTGCAACATCAAAAAACGATGTATCGTTACTAAATGTTGTGGACAGAGGGGGGAGAGGAAGTATGGCCTCGAAGCCCGGGAAAAGAATAGTAAAGAAGCCAACAAGGTTGAATCAGTAAAAGTCGACACTTGTTTAGATAAGTCGCTTTCTACATTTACTCTATTTTATGCTAACTTTCGAAGTGTTAAGAATAAGAACTTTTTACTGTGTAATTTTATAATAAGTAACGATTTCGATTTTATAATATTATCTGAAACCTGGCTTAACAAGGATATTAAAAACCATGAATTTGATATTCCTCACTATTCTTTATTCAGAAAGGACAGATCGCTGGATAAAAGAGGTGGAGGAGTACTCATTTATAGTAAATCTGTATTTAAGGCGAAAATTTTACATACTAGTGATGATAATGCTATCATTGATTTCTTATCTATACAATTTGATAATCTGATCTTAACAGCGGTTTACAGACCGCCGTATGCTACTTTATTTGATGATCAAACATTTACCAATTCTTTTCAATCTATCTTTGACTGCCATGGCTATAATGTAGTGGTAGGTGACTTTAATAAGTTACAGGACTGTGAAATAACCAATTTTTTTCTAACCATGATCTCAAGCAGATTATAAATGAATCAACTAGAGGTTCGCAATGCTTAGATCATGTATACTTAGAAATTGAAATGGTGAAATCGCACAGTTATGATGTTGTCAATTATTTCAAAGAATTGGACCACAAACAAATTATTTTACAATGGAACATCTTGAGTGGCATAGCACAGAAACTAAGTTTTGAAAATGCACACGTGCACTGTTCCAGAATCAACTGGAATTTTTTTAGAGAATTAAGCATACTGATTGATTATGAGAGTTTTTATTTCTTGAATACTGATGAATTTGTTTCTTCTGTTTCATCGTTATTATCTGTTTTATTTCAGGCATCTACGTTTACGGACATTATACCGAAACGAATTAATAGGAAATTGTGTAAACTAAGAATTAAACGAGATAATATAATAAAGTGTAGTCTTATTAATAGTATTAAACAAATGAGGTTAGATTCCATTGATAACGAAATTAATTCATCACTGCTAATAATTCGTCAAAGATCAGAACGAATTATTTTGGCCAAAATGAAGAGTAATCCTAGATTAGGATTTAAACTCCTCACAGATTACAGTAAATACAAGGAAAAGTTAAAGCTTATACTACCTGTGGATAAAACTGAGTATGGATTTCTCTGTGAATTGGAGGAAGTATTTGGCAATTTGATATGCAATCCACAGAATGAAAGAAATTTTATAGAACCATCTGACCCTTTGGGAGACCAGGAACCAGGACTTGTTATTGACAGTGATGAATTGATAAAATTGATGTTAAAAATCAAATCAAAAAAACAAAAAGATCACCTTGGTATTTCGATTGATAATCTGATTCAATTACCCTTAACATTTAGGAATGTGCTCTGCAACTTTATAAATAGAATTTTGAAGAATGGGAAATTACCAATCGATATATTAACGATAGTAGCTAAGCCGTTGCCAAAAGTTAGTAAGCCAACGTGCGCCAGTGATTATAGATTAATCTCTATTATCCCTTCGTTTTTGAAGATAATAGAACGATTGATACTAGATCATTTAGAACGTATGTTACCGGCTGATTTTGACTTATGTCAACATGGCTTTACGAAAGGTAGATCGACAACTACTAATATGCTTTCCATGTGGAAACATGTAATCACATTAGACGAGAATAAGTTAGATGCATTAATTGTATTTATAGATATCTCAAAAGCTTTTGACTCTATATCTTTTGATGCTATTTTGAATGCGATTAGTTTGTTGAATATTGATCCGAATATTTTTAGATTACTTAAATACTATCTATATAATCGACGAATGAGTATTCAAGTAAACGATTTGATATCAAAATCGAAACGAGTAACGAGTGGAGTTCCACAGGGATCAAGCTTGGGGCCAATTTTATTTAAAATTGTATTTGCAAATTTGGAAACTAAGATCCTTAACGGTCGAGTTTGCAAATTCGCTGATGATTTAAAAATAATCTTCCCAATTGATCCAAAGAATGTCGAATTCTCCAAAAATAATGTGACATTAGATTTGTATGATTTGAGTAAATATTTGATTACACTAGGGCTGAGAATAAACAATAAAAAGACGAAAGCTTTAAAAATAGGTAACAGAACAAACTTTCATTATGTTTATTTTCATGATGCTGTTATTAATGATGTGTTTGAGATTAAACTTATGCAAGAAATTAAGGATTTAGGCATAACTATTCAATGTACAGCTTCTGCTGAGAGACATATTGAAAGTATAGTAGGCAGTGCCAAGAAAAGATGGGCACTAATAAATCGAAATATCTTATCAAATGATATAAAACTTCAAATGTATATAATATGGATTAGACCGGTACTAGAAT
>JAQBSW010009473.1:0-28584 GCA_029291075.1 Eudiplozoon nipponicum
CGGGCCAAGATTATCCAAGTATTGCATAACATGGGTCATCCATCCATTAAAGCCACCATACGATTAATCAACGACAGATACGTATGGCCACATATGTCTAAAGATATACGGGTATGGGTAAGAGCCTGTACCAAGTGTCAAACGTGTAAGGTGTGGAGACATACCAGGACCGATATAAAGAACATTGGAATACCAAATGGACGGTTCAGACACGTACACATAGACATTGTTGAGATGCCTGAAGTAAATGGAAACAAATACTTGCTGACTATGGTAGATAGATTTAGTCGTCAATTTGAAGTGGCGATTTTAAAAGACATGACAGCACAAGAAGTTTTGTTCGCGTTTCTACATAATTGGATATCGCGTTATGGTGTTCCGGAAAAGGTCACTAGTGATCGCGGTAGTCAATTTATGTCAGAGCTTTTCGTAAGATCTCTCAACGTCATGGGAATCACTATAATTCATACTAGCGCGTATAACCTACGAGCAAATGGGATGGTAGAAAGGCTACATCGTGAACTGAAAGCTGCATTAAGGTGTATAAGTGGAACAAGCTGGATACACGATCTTCCTATAGTACTACTCGCCATGCGCAACAGATATAGGGCACAATTAGGAACTTCCATTGCAGAATTAGTTTATGGAGAACCATTAAGGTTGCCTGGAGATCTTCTAATTGAAACTCCAAGTAGTCTTGATTGGGCTTCTAGTTATGTAGATTGGTTTGTAGGAGCACTTAGAGACAAGATGTGTCGTTTGGCCCCAACCAAAACTAGAAAACCTAAAACTAAATGCTATGTGTCCTCTGATTTAAAATCGGCATCGCATGTTTATATTACTAATGAGAATAGAAAAAACTGCCTAACACCATTTTACAAAGGACCATACAAGGTCAAGAGGATGACTGATAAGAATGTCATCATAGAAATAAATGGCATTGAGGATTGTGTTACGTTGGATCGCTGTATTCCCCAGTTTATCTGGATTGATGGTGTGACCGAATTAAAAGATGCGTTGAATGACCGTTCCATGGGCGAATCTGAGGTGCGCAATCCCATCTTGCAGACACATAATGAAATGCAGCAATTTGAAAAACCATTGTCTAACTTATCAAAATCTTATTCTACTGAATCACAGCATGAAAATTATTTGTCGACACCAGATGATATTGAAGAACCAACGAATGTTATATCGGGCGAGATGACGACGTCAGGGGCGCCAGTATGCACAAAACGATCTAGAAGAATACTATGTCAGCCGAAGAACGATGATTACATCTACTATTAGTCGTTCCTCTCTTTTTTGAGAAGGTGGTGTGTGTAGAGGATGTTGAATCCTCCGCCTTTTATGAAATGACCTTGAATGATAAATTTAAACCACCATAGCTGATTGTAACAACTTTATTTAAAAAGAATTTTTTCTTTTTATTTTCCAGAACATTCTTTGTTTAAAGACTTGATTTTTATAATTGTGCGCTTTTTTCAGTTTTTGAGTATCGTGCTTCCGAGCTGGTTGTAGATTTTCGTTTGCTGCATTTTTAACATTTCTCTCCATAATAAACGATTACAACATTGCATAATATACACCTTTCAACACTTGCCTTGTGTTCTGATATAATATAACACTGAGGAGGAGTCTTGGAACAGGTAATTTTATTTATTATTGTGGGTCACGTACACATCAAAGCAGATTATTGCTGAAGATATAGCTTTCCAACTCTCACCTTCCTAACGCCACAAGTAAGTGTCAATTTGAGTATCATAATTCTCGATCATGAATACCGATATTAAATTAGAAGATGTATTTCATTTAGGCAGGACCCAATGGACTTAAATTCATTGACACAGATAATGTAGGCAAAACAGACTTACCAGAATATTAGGACATCTAGCGAACTGGCATCTAGGGGGCTTACTAACACCAATAGGTTAGGGGCCTCAACACTGTCATTGATTTTTTAACTATACAAATTGATAACCTGATCTTAACCGCGGTTTACAGACCGCCGTATGCTAATTTACATGATGATCAAATGTTTACCAATTCTTTTCAATCTATTTTGGACTTCCATGGTTATATTGTTGTGGTAGGAGATTTTAATAAGCTGCATGACTGTGAAATAATCAATCATTTTTCTAATCATGATCTAAAGCAGATCATAAAGGAACCAACTAGAGGTTCGGAATGCTTAGATCATGTATATTTAGAAGTTGAAGCGTTGAACTCACACAGTTATGATGCAGTAAATTACTTCAAAGAATTGGATCATAAACAAATTATTTTATAATGGAACCTTTCGAGTAGCAAAGCACAGATACCTAATTTTGAAAATGCACATTTACAATGTTCCAGAATCAACTGGAATCTTTTTAGAGAATTAAGCATACTGATTGATTATGAAAGTTTTTATTTCTTGAACACTGACGAATTTGTTTCTTCTGTTTCATCGTTATTATCTATTTTATTTCAGGCATCTACGTTTACGGACATTATACCGAAACGAATCTATAGGACATTATGTAAGCTAAGAATTAAACGAGATAATATAATAAAGTGTAGTCTTATCAATAGTATTAAACAAATGAGGTTAGATTTGATCGATAAAGAAATTAATTCATCACTGCTGATAATTCGTCAAAGATCAGAACGAATTATTTTGGCCAAACTGAAGAGTAATCCTAGACTAGGATACAAACTCCTCACAGACTACGGTAAATATAAAGAAAAATTAAAGCTTATATTACCTGTGGGTAAAACTGATTATGAATTTCTCTGTGAATTGGATGAAGTATTTGGCAACTTGTTATGTAATCCGCAGAAGGAAAGCAATTTTATTGATCTACCGGATCCTTCGGGAAACCAGGATCTAGGACTTGTTATTGACAGTGATGCATTGATAGAATTAATGTTAAAAATAAAATGAAAAAACCAAAAAGATCACCTTGGTATATCGATTGATAACCTACTGCAATTACCTTTAAATTTTATGAATGCGCTCTGCAATTTTATAAATAGAATTTTGAAGAATGGGATATTACCAATCGATATACTAACAATAGTAGCTAAACCTTTGCCTAAAGTAAGTAAGCCAACGTGTGCCAGTGATTATAGATTAATCTCTATTATCCCTTCGTTTTTGAAGATAATAGAACGATTGATACTAGATCATTTAGAACGTATGTTGCCGGCTGATTTTGATTTATGTCAACATGGCTTTACGAAAGATAGATCGACAACTACTAATATGCTTTCTATGTGGAAACATGTAATTACATTAGATGAGAATAAGTTAGATGCATTAATTGTATTTATAGATATCTCAAAAGCTTTTGAATATTGATCCGAATATTTTAAGATTACTTAGATACTATTTATATAATCGAAGAATGAGTATTCAAGTAAACGATTTGATATCTAAATCGAAAAGTGTAACAAGTGGAGTTCCACAATTATCAAGTTTGGGGCCAATTTTATTTAAAATTGTATTTGCACATTTGGAAACTAAAATCCCTAACGGTCGAGTTTGCAAATTCGCTGATGATTTAAAAATAATCTTCCCAATTGATCCAAAGAATGTCGAATTCTCCAAAAATAATGTGACATTAGATTTGTATGATTTGAGTAAATATTTGATCACACTAGGGCTGAGAATAAACAATAAAAAGACGAAAGCTTTAAAAATAGGGAACAGAACAAACTTTAATTATGTTTATTTTCATGATGCTGTTATTAATGATGTGTTTGAGATTAAACTTATGCAAGAAATTAAGGATTTAGGTATAACTATTCAATGTACAGCTTCTGCTGAGAGACATATTGAAAGTATAGTAGGTAGTGCCAAGAAAAGATGGGCACTAATAAATCGAAATATCTTATCAAATGATATAAAACTTCAAATGTATATAATATGGATTAGACTGGTACTAGAATATGCTGTCGCTACTTGGAATCCATTAAAAAAGGGTTTGTCTAATAATATAGAAGCTGTACAAAGAAAGGTTGTGAAACATATTAGTCCTATTTCTTGCACTATATATGCCTCTAGATTACAGTTTGTGTCATTGCAATCACTGTGGTTTCGGAGGATGTGTTATTGTATAAAAGTTTTTCATTTGAACCAGTGGACTGGTGCCTATATGACTCCGATAAGAAAGAGTCATGAAGTTGGAACTAGATCTGGACATTTGGCAATATCTCCTCCTTTGGTGGGGAATGTAGCGAGCAAGTTATTCTCTTTCTCGAAAATCTACAAAATTTATAACCAATTGCCAAAGGGGCTTAGTGAAATGCCTCCATCTAAGATGTCTTTTAAAACTTTATCTACTGAACTTGAAAAAATCTGAAATCCTGCTGATATTTGTTATTCTTTTGATTATGATAATACTTTCTCATGGTTGAATAAAAGACAAGGATAATTGTTATCGAAAACAGATTTTCTAGAGATTTTTATTTCCAAGTTTTGTATTATTAAAATTGAAATGTTATGCACTATTTCTTCTAATTAGTTAACATTACATACAATCAATTGCTAGTCATGGTTCTCAATTTTTGCATAATGTTACACTCGAATTATACATTAATTATTCCTAATTTGATAATGTATATATTATTCTTTTCAGTCGAACTTTCTGATATTGATATATTGTATTGTACAACTAGTGAGATATACCTATCTACATGATATTAATTGCACATTTATTGTGATGTGATAAATTTTTTTATATATTGTACAATTTCCAATTTTATTATTTGATGGAATATGTGTGGTTTGAATCCAAATAAAGATATTCTATTCTATTTTATTCAAGTCAAACCACCAATGGTGGGAATGTTGCGAGCAAGCTACTCTCTTTTTTAAAAATTTACAAAATTTACAATCAATTGCTAAAGGGGCTTAGAGAAACGCCTCCAACTAAAATGTCTTTTAAATTTTTATCTACCGAACTAGAAAAAGTGTTCAATCCTGCTGATATTTTTAATTTTGATTATGATAATACATTCTCATGGTTAAATAAAAGACAGGATTAATTGTGTTTCCGCAACATAATTTCTCGAGAATCTATCTTCAAATTGTGTATTATTAAAACTGAAAGGTTATGCATTATATCATCTTGTTAATCAACAATGCATACAATCAATAATTAGTCATGGTTACCTTTTTTCTTACAAACTGTTATACTCGAATTATATCTTAAATTTTTCTAATTTTGATGAAGAATCTATCACTCTTTACAGCTGAACTTTCTGATGCTGATAAATTGTACAGTACAACTAATTGCACATATATATGTGATGTGATATCTTTTTATATTGTACATTTTCTAATTTTATTATTTGATGGAACATGTGTGGTTTGAATCCAAATAAAGATATTCTATTCTATTCTATTCTATTCTATTCTATTTAAGCACGGTAATTTACCATGCAAGTCAGTTGTGGCATTTGCCTTCTACCTGCTTCACGCGTGTGCTTTCTGTCGGCTGTCAATACGTGTGCGCTCTGTCGGCTGTCAATACCTACGCTGGTGATTTGATAGTTTCACCAACAACTAACTACATCTGAGACTCATCTTAATGCGGGATACCGGAGAGACGAGCCAATTGAGTGCAGGAGCTGCAGGACACCATACACAACGCGATTACAGCTCAACCACGGGAGCCACGACTCAACCAGAGTCCACCCAAGGCTCTAGGACATCTTCAACTCTGAAGACTTCAAGCGAAAGCATTACCAGGCCCTCTTAAGGGCCCCCATATCAGTAACTAATCTCTATTCAGAGCACCTTAACCGAGTTTGTAACGTCGTACGGCATTTACTTGAAGCCGGGGCGTTTACAAAATTGGCGACCGCGCCAGGATATTGATTATTGTTCTGATTTTTTTGGTATAAATAAAATTGACTTCCTTTTTCATCTATTTGGGATAAAAATCGATTAAGATTTGCGTTTTATCTACCGTGATCGTGGCCATCTGTGAATTTTTTTGGGTATATATATATATTCGCGGTTTGTGTTGGGGGATATAATAATAATAGATTGACATTTGTGTTTTCTTTACCCTGACCGTGGATTTATGGGAAATTGTTGGGTATATATTCGTGGATTTGTTGAGATAATAATAACACATCGGCATCAAAGGCCAACGGGTCCTTTGTTCATCATTTCTACGTACAAAACGGCACCGTACGTACTCAACAACTCAACTTCGGATTGTTGGAAACAGTGACTTCTTTGTTCTGCTCTTATTCAACCGTGGAAGCTGTTTGTGGGTAAGCGTTTCGTTAAAGTATATTTATATATTTTCATATTGCTTTTAATTAATGCTTTTAAGATCCCGTAAGATTGTTAAAATGTCAGGTCCAATTTTAGATATTGATGTTCCTCTTTAGGATGGAGATAGTGAGTTATTTTTTATGCGCGTAGACTCCGCTTTCTCCCCGTTTCCTGATTATGACATTCATCAAAAACTGTCAAAGGTTTTGCTAAACTACCTTCTGAATTGCAGCGACGGATTTATCCTAAGCTTGAGGCCATTAGGAAGCTACCTAATCCCATTTTGGGCCTAGAAAACGAGGTAGAATCCTTGCTTGGACCCACTGAAACTGAGCAGATAATAAACAAATATGCGCAGTTAGATATGCCAAATCTTGGCCCCATAGAAATACTGAGGGAAATACGGAAACGTTGGTATAAAACCAACATTTCTGACCATGAGGTTAAGGTTGATTTTATTAAAAATCTTCCCCAAACATTAAAACTCTTTGCCAGACAGCTCCCCAACACTCTCTCTATAGATGACTTATCTGAGAGATGTGAGTTAGAATATAGGTTTTTGGAACCCAAAGTGAATCCATCATCCTTTTCTTCACCCCCGCAAGATGATAGAATCTCCTCTTTAGAGAGAACAGTGGCGAACATGGCCAAAGTTCTAGAAGGATTGGCCATTACCAAATCGGAGATAAATCAAGTGAATGCTCGACCAAAATTCGTTTCCAAGTAAAATTATAATGGTAGGCGGCGATCGAGATCTCCGCAATCCTTTAATAAATATGCTCCAAAGAACTGGTGTTATAACCACCAGAAGTTTTTTATGCTTGCCAAGTTTGTCTTTGTCGTTCCAAAGAATTTCCGAATGAGTGTCAATTTCCACAGCTGACGGAGAGGACAACAGACCGCAGGCACAAGGGTGCATCAGCATCGGGAAACGTCTGGCGCAGGAAGTAGAAGACCGTACTTTCTGCACATCAACGGCATCAACGGCGCTACAGGGAAGAAGCCAACTACAATCCGACATCCCTGTCGACTATTTTCGTCCACGCCGAATTTTTCACATAGAGAACCAAACAGACAATGCCGGTCGCAATCACCAACCTACTTGTTTGCATGACTCGGCCAAACAGCCAAACGAACTTCTGCACCTTCTTGATTTCAAAACTGGCGAAGAGTACCTCGTAGACACAGGTGCAGCAGTCTCAGTTCTCAAAGGTGATTCAATAGCCGAGATGTCGCTAGGCGTTCTTCTCGCAACAGCTACAGGCGAGCCCATACCAACTTATGGCTGCCAATACCGCACACTCAACATAGGTCTACGACGTGAACTTTCCCACAACTTCATCATTGCCAAGGTCTCACATAATATAATAGGCCTTGATTTCCTTCTAAAATTTCGGCTCATTGTTGATCTTGCCAATCAAAGATCATCGACCCCTCCACCGGACTTGAACAAAGCTTTTGGACACTTGCCTCCGAGCGTTTGGAGTTACAGGTCATTCAGCCAACCCCATTGCATCATTCAGCAGAGATATCAGCAGCTCTTCGAAAATACAAATCGCTTTTCGATCTTAAAAAATCAGAGCTACGAGTCTCCAACACGATGCATCATATCGTCACAGAAGGACAACCTATTGCACTCAAGAAGCGACCACTGGCTCCTGCTAAGCTGAAAGCTGCCCAAGAAGAATTCTCGAGGCTTTTGGAAGAGAGAATCATCAGACCATCGAAAAGTTCATGGGCGTCACCACTGCACTTAGTCTCAAAATCAAACAGATCGTACAGTGCCTGTGGAGACTACCGTAAGCTAAATTCAGTGACAAAATCTGATGCATATCCTATTCTAAATATCAACACTTTACTTGAAAAACTCAACGGCAGCAATTTCTTCTCAGTGATTGACCTCAGACAAACGTACCATCACATACCGGTAGCACCAGAGGATATCGAGAAAACTGCAGTCATTACTCCATTTGGCCTTTTTGAATATCTTTACATGCCTTTTGGACTCAAGTGTACTACTCAGACATTTCAAAGATTCATAGACAACATACTTCGCGACGACTCTGCTTATTGTATGTCATATCTAGATGACATTATGGTATTCAGTCCAGATCAAGAATCTCATGCGAAACATCTACGAAATGTCCTCTCACGCTTATCCAACCACGGACTCAAGATCAACTGTGACAAGACGCAGATTGCAGCTTCATCCGTCGACTTCTTAGGGCATCGTATCACGGCCCAAGGTATTCAACCGTTGCCGTCAAAGACGAATTCAATCAAGAATGTCAAGTCACCAAGGACTTTGAGCGATTTACAGAAAATCCTGGGAGTACTAAACTATTATCGCAAGTTCCTTCCAGGCCTTTCAAAACAACTTTATCCTTTGTGCAGGCACCTGCGGAACCGAAAAGGACTTAGCAACAAATCCATCATTGCTTGGTCATCCGAAGACGAGGAATTACTTCGACTTGCCATCAACTCGTTAGCAAATGCCACAATGCTAACGCATCCAGATTTCGAAAAGCCATTTCTACTCACGACAGATTCTTCTGAATTCGCTATTGGAGCCACGTTGGAACAAGAGATCGACGGAGTTCGGAAGCCTATCAGTTTCTACTCGCGTACTCTCCAACCAGGAGAAACGGAGCGTTGGGCGGGTTGAACGATGAAGTGAATTTGTTGTTTCACAGATCATGCACCACTAGTTAGCGCACTTCGAAACGCAACTTCATCTATCGCCAAGTACCTGCCAGAGTGGAAAGACAGCTTTCTCGTCTAAGCGAATGGCAATTTGACGTCTTTCACGTCAAGGGCAAACAGAACTTCATTGCAGATGCCCTGTCTAGGCCAGACGTTTCTCTACAACCACCTTCGCCGTCATCATTCACTGTCAACTCCGTGGCACTCAGTGAACCTGCACTAACGCAAACTCTCCTGCGAACTGAACAACGCGGTGACATTCACATTCAAAGATCAATAGCCCGTCACCCAACCAAGTTCATATGCCGTCTGTGGGAAGGCTTACCACTTGTTTACTTCACGAGTACGCAGCCCAACAAGCCAGTTCTACCGACCAGCCTTCAGAGAAAGGTTTTCGATTCAATTCACACAATTTCTCACCGAGGAAGCCAAGCGACTGTCCGACTTCTTTCAGATCGTTTCTGGGGTCACAGACTTCGGCAGAATGTTAAACGATGGGTCTCAGAGTGTGCTATTTGTCAGAAAAACAAGATCACACGACACACTCGTTCTAAGTTGCAACATTTTCGGTCTACTTCTCGCCTAGCCATTGTCCACATCGACATAGTTCATCTGACAAAGGTTCAAGGTTTCAACTACCTTCTAACTATGATCGATAGATTTACACGGTGGCCTGCGGCATTACCTCTTAGCACCATTTCTGCGGACGAAGTAACTAACGGTTTTATCTCTGCATGGATATCCAATTATGGTGTTCCCAATGGGGTCATCACGGACAGAGGCACTTGCTTCTCATCTGATCGTTTCAAAACCACCTTGCGGTACATGGGATGCATCTTACGCCAGACGACTGCCTACCATCCCGAAGCTAATGGCATGGTAGAGAGAATGCATAGGGAACTCAAAGCAGCTTTAGCATCCTCGTCCATTAATGGCAACTGGGTCGATGCACTACCTTTAGTTCTGCTGGCCATGCGTTCTCGTACTCGAGAATCCATTAAAACGTCTGCGTCACAACTCTTGTATGGCATGGATGTACGCCTGCCTAGTCAGCTCCCACGTCTACTACCGGCACAAGATGACCCACAAGACAAAGCTACCCGCCTTCGAGTTCATTTTGGTAACATGACTGAACAGCAGCCGAGACATACGCCTCGTCCAGTCTTCGTTCACCCACAGCTCCACAACTGCAGGAGAGTACTCGTTCGCAACAATAATGCTGTTGCACCACTACAACCCAAGTATCGCGGTCCTAACCCGATTTTACTAAGACAGCCAAAATACTTCATCATTATGCAAGGCGCTACACCGACATCAGTAAGCATAGACAGGTTAAAACCGTTTATCGAACCACCTGATCCTGAGAGCGTTCAACCTTCTACACACGTCTCAGTCTCCGTCTGCCCACAATCTCAACCTGCTTTGTATAACGCGTAATTAATTTTTTTTAAACATTAACATTTAACTATAAATTTTTTTTAACCTTACGTTTATTTTCGTATTTGTCTCACGTGGCATAACTAGCTGTTCTTAGCTAACAATTGTGTAGCATTTTTGAACAGTTCTTTGGTATTATGCCATCTCTGAGGCAATGTTCGTGTACATATTTTTATGCAATTACCTTTGATTTTAATGTATATATATTTTGATCAGCTTCATATCATGGTACAGGCCACTTTCAATGCATATCTCAACTTTATCTATTTCACAAAGACCACTCTACAAATGTCATGACCACAACGTCGAGCACTCTAGCTCCTTTGGTCGTATACAAACACATTGACAACGATCCAACCTGCTTAGGTTTTTATCTTAAACCTGGCAAATACAGAGGCGATTTACTTCGAAATCTTCACGCTGCAGCTCCAAAAACTTACACTGCTCTATTTTGCCTCACGTGCTATGACCGTCCACTAGAGCTAACAATTTTTGTAGCAATTCCTAGTGGTTACCTGGCATCATATCATTGTTGAAGCAACCAACAAGCATATATAAGCCCAGCACTTATGGTTCATCATATTTTTGCTTAACTTGGTTCGAACTCTGTCATGCATTTCTTATCTAGCCTCGCAGAGGAATATTTTTTTCTTTTTTTTCAGAGAGGAAAGTGTTGTAACGACACAAATCAATCGCCGACATATTGCGTAAATTAAATTCAAATTTATTTACGTTGCATCAATGAGAAAAAAGCAAAATTGCCGTTTAACCACGTTTAACCACGTTTAACCAATAGTATGCAAGTAGACATATTGCATGCTATTTAAGCACGGTAATTTACCATGCAAGTCAGTTGTGGCATTTGCCTTCTACCTGCTTCACGCGTGTGCGTTCTGTCGGCTGTCAATACGTGTGCGCTTTGTCGGCTGTCAATACGTGTGCGCTCTGTCGGCTGTCAACACCTACGCTGGTGATTTGATAGTTTCACCAACAACTAACTACATCCGTGACTCATCTTGATGCGGGATACCGGAGAGACGAGCCAATTGAGTGCAGGACCTGCAGGACACCATCCACAACGCGATCACAGCTCAACCACGGGAGCGAAAAGCTCAACCAGAGTCCACCCAAGGCTCTAGGACATCTTCAACTCTGAAGATTTCAAGCGAACGCATTACCAGGTCCTCTTAAGGGCCCCAATATCAGTAACTAATCTCTATTCAGAGCACCTTAACCGAGTTTGTAACGTCGTATGGCATTTACTTGAAGCCGGGGCGTTTACACTCCGACGTTACACATCTAATTTTAAGAAAGATTTATTCGTTGGCGCTTTTTTAAAGATAGTGTACGTAATGATGTATTATTATTCAACAGTATTGTTATTAACGCTTAATGGTATGTATAATAATCTAATTTGAAATAGCACTCTGCTCGGCGGCAGACTTACAGATAACTTCGTTTACAACTAAAGAATCACTTTTATCAACTAAAACATTATTTATACTTAATGGAAAGAGCGTATGTTGTATTGTCTATGTAAATTTAGGATTCTGATCTTTATGCTGTGCTTGGAAATAATATTCAACCTTTTGCACGAAATGTCGAGGGTGATGACTTTCAAGTCACAATTACATTAAATCATAAAGAAGCGAAAGCTGGTTCTTACAATATAAACTTTTATGATAGTGCGGGTATTGGTGCTTTTAAACGCGCTTTGAAACAAGGCCTACCTGTTGATTCTATCAAACCTGTACATACATATATCCTTCATCACAAGGTTGGTATTTTTATATTACCTCTATATATGTCACCTTTTTGCAAAATTAAATTGTACTTTTTTGTTTTAGGGACTTTGGCATTCACCATACGTGCACTCTGAGACGATTGCTCTTCTAACAATATCGTTATTAGCATTTGCCGCTGTGTATACGAAAGTGAAATCCTTCTAACTTGTACATTTACTCAAATTACATTTTTTCAATATTTGCAATGCTTGTGAATGCATACCGCTTGGAAGGTTTTAAGTATTATCTTGCAAAATTAATTTACACCTTTTTGTTAATATTTACACCAAAGCTGAATCGCTGATAAATGTTTGTGCATAATGGATCAGGCGGATCGCAACCTTGATAAATGTAATTTTTATTGCCGCCCGTGCAACCAGTATATGTTTAATTATACATAAAAAGGTAATTATTGAACTTGCCAGTGTCCCTTGGTTCTCAAGACGCTGCAGAATTCAGATTTACGAAATTACCGACACCGCCTCGTAAACATTGTACATAATTTAGAATAATACCACATTTACATTAGATATATTACGTCATGTGTCGCATGTCAAAGAGTGCTGCGCCCGTTCTCGAGAGAACACGTTGAAAACTTATCCGATCATCTCTGTGCATATGGTGTTTTTATTTGGCACGAAAGGCTGTCGGACACGAACGATTGAAAAGATCAAGGTACAAAACAAAAGTAGGCTTATGTATAGGTTGGTGGGACAGTGATCGATAGTTTTTTATCATTAGTGTTTTGATAGG
This sequence comes from Eudiplozoon nipponicum, assembly GCA_029291075.1. NCBI lineage: Eukaryota > Metazoa > Platyhelminthes > Monogenea > Mazocraeidea > Diplozoidae > Eudiplozoon > Eudiplozoon nipponicum. Next base: position 12,952 of record JAQBSW010009473.1, read on the forward strand.
GTTGGTATGAGATGGTCTGCAGATTTTAGTAGTACGCAACGTATTTGCCTAAATATTTAACTTTAACTAGGGTAATACGGACTAGAATTGATTATTGAAGAATTGCAGAAACTATACGCAGGATTCCGAACTAGTTAATGAATCTTGCGACTGCATTCCAGTTAAGAAACGTCTGGTTGTTTTAATTCTCTCTAAAAATTAATGATGAGGGGAATAAAGATACTTGGTAGTTATCGACGTTAGAGGATGTCACTTGGTGCTGGTCATTGATCACATCTTTTAAAAAAACAGTCAAATTGATTGATGCCACACGTAGGAATATGCACGAATTGGTATAGCAAGTTGGCAGAAAAGAACCGCAGCGGTGAGTGTTTTACCTAGACTAGATTACTCTTGTTGATGTTAGGGACGTCGCCCAAAATAATGTTCTTGTCAGACGATCATGTGAAGGTGTATAGAAGTTTCATTCCGTGAGTGTCATCAATGAATGAAAATTTAGGAGGCCTGTTAACTAAAAAAAATTGGGTTTAATACGGTATTTTCAGCTGAGAGGTAGAAATTCAAGTTACAAATAGTTGGAGGTGGCTATGCGCTTGGACATGAAAGACGATTGGCGGCTGATCCGCTATCACTACGTAGAAAATAATCGTTGGAGAAAGAGATCATGGCTGTGCATGATGGGAGATAGCTATGTTTTAACCAGTAAGCACATATTCAGTTCTTTTGTAGAAAGAAATCGGCTTAGTTGGTTGATTTTTCGACAGAGAGACCTGCAGTTTATGAGAGTTTCTGAAAAGGAATCGAGGAAAATAAATATCTTTCAGACGAAGCGAGCCGGCTTCTTACAAAGATGGCTGTAATGCGAGGGTATGCTGGCAAGTGTGATGGCTCTCTTGCTAATAAGAAGTAAATGACCGTCGAAATCCTAACTTTTCTAGTGCAATTCTTGTCATAGGTTGCAGATGTTGAACATTTTGAAAACAGACGATGACAGTACACGGCTCTAAACGCTGTGCAGACAGAGCAGTTTAGGTGGGGTATTAGTATCGATACGTGACGAAGACAACGCTGTGGGGACGTTCTCGCCATTTGACGATGGCAAAGTTAGAGGAAAGTGCAAATAGATAGCATTGAATTGCGACTGAACCGGTCGTTGGACTGATAAATTTATCGCAGTAGGATCTACTCTGGGTAACTTCGTTAGTGGGTTGGGATGGGGATTTCAGTGCGTCTCATGACTTGGGCCCTTATTGTCACATCTGAAATCTCGTTCACTGCATCGAGGCAAGGCAGGTGCTGGACAAACAGAGTCAGCGAACACACGGTGAGGATTATTTGAGTTTGCTCTTTAAAGCTCGAGTGATTGGAGCATTCCGTGGAACGTCTCCAAAATTAACCCCATTGGAATTTGTTCAACCCGAAAATGGAACATTTGTAAAAGTGTTAGGGATCGATGGCTGGATGATTGCAAATTTATCAATCACCATTATCAATAAAGTTCTGTCTCGGCTCACTTTGACCTTTCATGATGAGATTAAGAGAGATCGAGTTTGTCATTTCTGGGTCTTTTGTGTGGTACCAGAACAAGAGCACGCTGTTGATTCACCCGGCTGCGTGAGCACATGAATCCAGATTATCAGTAATATGGACGTAGAGCCTAGATAATTTAAGACCAACATCTCTTGCCACACCATTTATTTTCCATATCTACACGTGTTGCAGCACCAAGATAATCTGGTGCAACGTTAGCAAACGTAATAAATCAGTCATGGTCATACTTTACAAACGCAATTTTATCTAAAAAAAAGCGTGATATTAATTTTACATTTGTGTAAAACCTGTGAAATATATAGCCCGATATGATTGGAAATATTTGAGACTTGTTAATTAAAACTGCACTGATGAAACGAAACAGTTCGTCCGTTTTATGAAGTTTTAAATTAATAGATAATGTAGCTATTAGATCAAATGTAATAAATATTACGCAGCCGTTGATCGCGTGGACGGTGAAAATTTCTTAAATCAGACTTGCAAACTTGAGACAAGCATCAATCACATTGTATCTAACCAGTCGCACATCATATCAATAATAACGTCAGTTAAACGTACTAATTCGTTTTTTCTTTTTATTCTCATCAGATTACAACGAACAAATAAAGTAAGCGTATGTCCAAAGTTTAAACTGTTTCGTGAAATGCACCTGATGAAGATCTACGGTAATGTAGATCGAAATATTATGAAAAAAGAAAATTACCGGAACAATGAAAGCTGCGTTAGTCAAAACGCAGATCAGGTAATTTAAACTGTAATGTCCGTAATTGTATAGCTATTATGCTTCCGTCATTTGAATCCAAGTAGAACGTAAGCCAGACCACTAGGGATGAGAGCCGCATATCTGATTTTTCATAACAATATATACAGTGTCATTTGATCCTCGTTATTCAGTTTTCTGTCGTCGAAAGGTGTCAATACGTGTGACTGATCGCAATTTTCTGTTTTTTGCGCTTCATTGGATACAATGGATTAAGTGACCATGTCAAGCTTATAACAAATATCAATTTAGAGAATAGTTTTGATTATTTTTATCGTTATATATCTTAGAAATTATGGTAGCCAATTAATGCCCCACAGTACACGTGAGCTTAAATTTCCCACACGGTTTGCTCCAGAATTGTTAATGACTATAAGGCCGCCCGTCCAATCTTCTCTTGGCTAATGAGATTACGGTGTGTCTCAATCAAACCACCTATATCACGAATTATAGTATCATCACAGTTGATTCATATTTCTCGGATTGTCCTAACCAGCGCATTCTACGTTTCATAAAACGCCAACAAACAGCAGTGTAGAACTGATTTGCTCGTAAACTTTGCTCCTGGTTAATGCCTCTGGCGCTACACTTTCAGTGACCTACACCGAATACAGCAATTAACCGGCCTATCCTGGCACTGGCAGCTACAGTTTGTGATATCCAAAGTCCCGCATCATAAAGTGTAACCGAAAGTATGCTTATCTTGATAATCCTCAACTTGATGCGAAGTGAAATAGATGAGCAGTTTCAAGGTGGTTCGCAAAGTTTTCCATAATTAGCAACTGCGTATCTAATAAAGTCTGAATATCTCGGTAGAAGTCTTGCGTCACTAAATAGACTAGGCAAAGAAATACTTGATGACTGGCAGGGGGCGCCATTTGACACGATTTTGGGCCATGTCTTTCCTTAGTTCGTATATCGCCAGACCATATAAGGTAAAATCTTGTGAGCATAATTAATGGTTTGCTGAAGTTGGCCTTTATTTTCTGCCATCGGAACAGCATCGTCGGCGTATTCGAGGTCAACAAGCCGGTCACCACCACCGATCTCCATTCTGACGATTGCAGCGTTGACCTCAGCACAGACTGCATCGACAATATAGTTTAGCAGTATGGGAGCAGCGCCAATGGTAAAAGGTTCAACGTGGTCCTTGTTCAATTACGTGCTAGTGAGCTATTATAACAGGCTTCGAGCATAACTCTTCACTCACGAGGAAGAGCCTACATCAGCTGAGTAGTCTAGATGAGCAAAGCCACTGGACCTCTGATAACGATGGCAAAACTCATAAGTGCTGCAGATTACATTAATTTAGTCTACTCATATTGTTTCCGGTCAAAAACCTGCCCGGATAAGCCTAGTTCGTTTCTCGTGCTCTTTGCTAATTTAAAAGCTGTGCCACACGATTTTTTCAGCACCGATAAAACGGATACCACTGTAGTTAACAGGAATACTGTCACTTTTTTTAAAAGGGCACTGCAACGACACTCTCTTACTGGTGTTAGAAGGATTCTTTACTCCATATTACGGTAATTAGTATATGAAGCTCCTTCTAAAACTCCATTCTGCCTAGCTTGAAAAATGCAGATGGAAGGCCATTGACTGCAATGGCTTAGCAGTTAAACGCCGCAGCCAATCGCAAAAGTTGCGTTGTCTGCTGCAAGGCTAAACTTATAATTCATTTTTAGAGGCTTTCTTTGTTGCGGTCTAATTAATTTTGTAATTTATTCAAACATTTGTCTCAATGCCAAGGTATATAATTAGGATCATAGGATATGCATGCAGGTATTCATAATTTTATATCGTACCAAATAAAATCTTATTTTTGTTTTTCTAAGAATTATTGTGTGATTTTCATGTTACAATCAATCTGTGCGCGATTTTGCGCACGTTTATTATACAGATTCTTCCAATGAAATTAGAATTATCAAAAATTGCACTCCTTTTTATACCATTAACGAAAAGGGATAACACTACGGAGAAGATATTTTAATTACCTTACGATCTGATTAACACAATATTATATGTTCCGCACCTTCTTTTATTATCCGTTTAAAACATTTCTGAGCGAGAAATAACTGATTAGACATTTTAGAAGACAAGTAATAATGGTTTGAACCAGGCGAAGACTATTAATATTTACCATTGTATACTTTATTTTTTTATTGTACATTTAGATCTAAAGAAAAGTAATTTTAAATATTCCTGCATTTGTCTGCCTCAGAAAAGTCATTTCAATCGAAATATACAATTGGCAACCGACGTCTATTATTTCTAGAAAAATTGTGACTACTATTAATTAAGGCAATTCAGAGAACTTTGTGCATTTATATTCTATTAATTTAGTAGCAGCAGTTTAGTACAGATTATTTTGATCACAGCACACCTTAATCCCACCAGCTACAAGATTTTGGGATAGATGAGTCTAGCGAAAAAAATGGCCTAGAGAAGTTATATTTTTCCTGCCTCATTAATATAACTTTCAGGAAAGAGATTTCCTTTTGTGTTTGTGTAATGTTTTCTAGTCAGAATATTTAATTAATATAATAAGCTTTGACACAAAACTAACAAGAAATTAATCAATGATACATCAGAATCTAGACAAAAACAAGGCGTCTTTCTTATTAAATTCTCATTTAATTTCCTTTATTTCGCATTCCCACCTGGACCCAGAATTATTTCTATTTCTTCCATGATGAATTTGACCCACGGTACAAAGATTTCCATTCATATACAATTTATTTTTATTTTTTAATTGTTCAAAAAAAATTTCAAGCTTTCTATTGTTGCGTTGCAGTAATAAGAAATTTATTGTGAAATAATCATATTAGGAAAATGAATGTACAAAAGAGCGACACAGGCAAAGTGCGTAGATGAAACTTAAAATAATGCAATTTTTACCGCTATATACACATATAGTTACAATGTCAAATTTTAAAAATTCATCTCACAAACTAAAGTATAAAAGTATTTTGTACGTAAGAGACGATCTTGTGGACAATATTTCGCTGAACGATTATCACATTACCGATGTAGCTACTCTTCGCATCTCTGATGTAACCTGTTTTGAAACAGAGAAAGCAATCAGATTAGAATTGTAAGAATAATAATAGATAAACGAATGCTTTCTTTCAAATAAAAAGTCTTAGCAAATTAAACACCGATACCACTAACAAGTCATTCGTGAATTCTACAAAAATATCAAAATTTGAACGGAAATATATTTCGAAAATTTCTTACATATATAAGGTAGTTTATAAGTGCATACAGTATGAATATGAAAAATAGTAAGTTATTAATTATAATAGTACTATTTTGTGAGGCGCATGTAACTTCGAGATATTTTAATTTGAAAACCCATAAAAGTAACGGAGGTTTCTTTACGCCATAATATTATTATTATCATGTTATTTACGAACATTAACAACTGATTTTTCTATTTGTTTTGCTGGTTTCTATTTAAACATTATAACACTTACTATTTTATTTCTATATGCTATATTTGCATATAATAATATTAATTTAAGTGGAAGAATACGCTCATTTTATATATAGAATTAAATTCATTGTGTGGAAAATCGAACACTTTCTGTCAGTCAAAATGTTTTATAGTAAGGCTTAATCAAAATATTTTATTCCAAATTGCACGGATAAGATTAAATTCGTTTATAAAAGTGTATTTACCTATATATATTGTTGGTAACATTTATACTTCGCTTAATAGAAATCAAAGTTTCAGCCTTTTTAAAAATGAGCACCATGGGATTGAACTAACTGATGTTTGGCTTGATTCCTACCCTAAGGAATTCTTGTTCTTATTTATGAGTATCCGAATAATAAAGTTGCTACACTCTAAAAGATGTAAAATTATTATCCTAAACACGGGTCATAATATATCTAGCATGCATATAATAAAGAAAACGAGGTAATAAATCTCAGTCATGTAACATATCTTAGCCATATATTTTAAGTCCCGTAATATTTGATTATTGAGGTTAACTTTACCGGTAAGCGAATAAATATAACTAATGTCTAATATACTGAAATTAAAACCAATATCTTGATTAATAGTAAAATGTAACTTCTAAAGAAAATAATTCCCAGTTAAAAATAGCAATATATCATTCAATTATCCCATAAAAGGAGAATTAAATGCTTTTTCAGAATATCGAACATAAATAGAATCTAACTCGACACTGAAACGTGGACTGTTACTAAGTATACTTTTCTTTAATATGCATAGGAATGGAATAAATAAAGGTTAGGCGTTTAAATTCGAGCTCAATTACAATTATGTATACTAACACAAATCAAAGCACAAATTGGCTAATAAAATGCAAGGCCTTTAAAACAAAATGCACGCAATTAACACAGAACTCTCGCATGGTCATCGAAATAACTTGTTTACTCTACCTGAGAAAAGTAATACTTTTATGTCGGAGGAAATATCTTCCTCTACAATATTAAAATAGGTATAATTACATGTAAACATGATCTGTAGTAATAGACCATTTGTACATGCAGCATCATAGCAAATCTTGTTGCTACTCTACGAATGCCTACCAAAAGAATATATTATGATGCTGAAGTAGATTATGTCGATGGCTTTCATTGGCTGCCATGATAAAATTCACTACCTCCTGATAATGAAGAACGGAAGGCGACTCGCGAGACCACATTTGTACCAGAGCATAACTCTCGTCATCATATGCGCAAACCTAATTGTTTCCTTATCCTTGAGTATTGCAATCGAAACCCGTAGAATCCTTTTATATAATTAAACGAACATTGGTCGCGCGGGTGGTGATAACAATTATTATAATCAATATTGCGATCTTGATATAAGCACCTGACCCATTAGTTTCTTTCATATGTCAGTATAAACTAAGAATTGTATAGTGCATATAGCCAATTCATCCAGTAGACCGGTTTCGTCCTTATTGGGAACACATCATGTACTGTCCAGAATTTGCCGCGGACGTGCTCGAACCTGGGCACGTCTGCTTCGGAAACTGGTGCTCTAACCGCTCAGCGCCGAGTGGCTTTAGAGCTCTACGGTTGTGCATTTCTGTATGTATGCATGCAGATAATTAAGGTGTAATTCTGCATTTTAACACCAAGGACTGATATATTCATGGCACAATAATATATCTGTTTTCAAGAAATAATATTTCACTACTGATAATGCACAAATATTAAGCAAAATCACAGCATCATGATAAGTTGATGCGTAAGTGCTGCATGATATTAAGGTTCGTAATTATGCGTGGACTGTAAAAAAACGCTACGTTTTCAATTCCTAGCGATACTGACTGCTATTTTGATCCCTCATCATTTACAATTCTGGTATGAGACATTCTAGCAGTAAAGAAGCATCAGAAATATATCTCAATGTGAATAAAGTCACAAAAACACTCACAGCTGCGTAATTATGAAAGTTACAGTTATGTTTTAGCAGTAACACAATACTTTCTCATCCATTCCTAGCGGCGATAGATGCTTTTTTCATATCAATAATTCTTTTACGTAATCTGCTACCCATGGCAAATGATGAATGTGAACCGGTAGTCTGATCAAGTTTTATTCTGCTGTTTCGTTTATTTTCCGAGGAATAGACATTACAATATGCATAACTTAAAAGTTTGTTACGCGGTAAGTATTGTCTAGTTTCCATAAAATCATAAACTGAACTAAATCCGTTTAGATTATTAGTTGATTGTCTTGTTTTGCTATGTAACGAACTGTATAACAACAGATGACTTTTATGCGAGAATCATCATCATCAACAGTCATACAAAAGCCAAAACTAACTAATGTTTCACTGCCGTATAACTTGTTTGAATTCAAAAAAATAAAAATACGATTGCTACATATATGCTATATTTTATAGTAATTATGAATATTTATTTGACAACAAAGGCCATTTGCACTGACAATTGAAAGGATCATGTTCCAAACCCAAATCAGGATTGTATAAAGGCTAATGAAATAGTGGATAGAAATTTCATATCATAAATATAGCAATGGGGCTAAAACACGATCAGCAAGAAAGGTACCACTTGCCGGTTGCAGTAGACCCCCACGTAGATACCAAAATAATAGATATCTTTGACTAGGATAGCATATTCTGGAATGGGTTCTTTAAAAATGACCGTCTCGATTCGCAGTAGAATTCAGAAACTTAATTTATAGTAGCATGCGCGCATAATTTGTGTAGCATTCCACGAGGCAGCAAACAGCAGAAGTCGTTTTTCCGTATTCCGGTGAGGATCTGTTGATGCTCAAGTGGAGGAAATTTAAGAAGATTGTCAACAGGTCATTATGAGTTAATAGCGCGAAGAGGATCCTGAATATTGTTCGACCATAACTAGCACCTGGTTAGGAGAAATTAGTGCAACGATTGGCAGCCAAATGTTTCACGGCTATGAAAGGAACAGTTTACGCCTCCAGTCCCAATCTCTGATTGAGGAACTTATTATAGACGTGACGATTATTCGTCTGTTTAAATTCATTGTGTGATAGTGTTTCTACCTCTGCGGATAGTGTTTAAATCGCTTGTGGTCTCGGAAAAAGTAAGCTAGTAATATTTTTGGGTATGATAGGATTGAATTGATGATTTACTATTACGCATAACATGAGAAGCGAGGACGGAAGAAATTCGACAATGGAACGCTCGTCACCATGGAAAGATACAAAATTCGTTCAGACACCCGGAGTCATCGGTCGCCATTGGCGAAATAGATGATGCCATGTAGCTACCTGAAAAGAAACCCAGATAATCATCTGCAAATTACTATAATCAAGTCTGCAAACTTGATATAATCACCTGATACATTAAGTACATAAATTTGTCAGTATATACGAAGAATTTGTAAAGGCAATTCATCCAGTAGACCGGTTTCGTCCTTATTGGGAACTCACCATGTACTGGTCAAAATTTGCCGCGGACAGATTTAGAATCTGGGAACCTTTTTCTAGTGCTCTAACCATAGAGCCACTCTGCCGCACACTACACACAAACTGCAATTATATAATAAATAATGTAATTCGGTTAGACTTTTTTCTTTTAGGTGAAGCTCAAATGGCCTTCATTTAGACTCAAAGTTCCAAGGAGTTTATATAAAGTTCGCAAACTTCATTATAGTAATTGTTATCACCGCCCGCGCAACCAATGTTGGTTTAATTATATAAATGTTCATTTCAATTCCACTTCGCATGTAGTGTGATGTCTGTTAAAATAATGACAAATTGGGGATGGTTAATTAGAACTTTGGGGCTAAATAGATGCCATTAGTTCCACCTAAAAGAAAAAAGACTAACGGAATTAAATTATTTAGAATATACATAGGAAAATTGCGTGTAGTGTGCGGCAGGGTGCACTAGATTCCGAAGCAGACGTGCCTAGACTGGAGCCCTGCTCGCGGCCAATTCTGGCCAGTACGTGATGAATTCCCAATAAGGAATAAACCGGTCTACTGGATGACTTGCCTTTTTTACACTATATAATCCTTAGTTTATACTGATAAATGTATGTACTTAATGGGTCAGATGTTTTTATCAAGTTCGGAAACTTGGTTATTGTAATTATCACCTCCCGCGCAACCAATGTACGTTTAATTAGTCATCTGCAGTGAAGTAAACTTTTGATTTCTTTGATTTATGAAACTGGTTCTTAATAATTGTATATTTTCGACAGGAATTAGGGACCAATTTTATGTGCCTCTCAACACTAAGCGCCTGCTTGTTTATCGTATACATTATGGAAACTAATCGTGGGATTGTGAAGAAGTCCAATTATTAAGTTCCGTGCTAGATTATCACGTGACTTAAAGAGTGTGTTTAGCCTATTTGAGGCTCGAATGTATTGAATAGAGATAATGGAGGGTAAACGAAATGATAAGAAGTCACTGATCTAAAAAACACGAAGATATATTGTCAGGTGTCAATATTTCATTCTAAAATATGGCATTACAAAGTAGACTGAATTCACCTCAATTAATTAACCATCTGTTTGTTTTAATGATCTCTTTTGAAGCAAAGAATGAGAGGGAACTAATGAAGGATACGTGGCAGCTATCGAGATTAAGGAAGATCTGTCGACGCCTGACATTGAGCACTTATTCATTTGAGTGGAGAAAATCAACTTGGCTGCTGCACGTGTAGGTAAGTGCGCGAACTGATGTGGAAAATTTTCATCAGCAAGTGATATTCCGAAGCTAAATTAGTTCAGTTGGTGCTAGGAAGGTTAAGGCCACTCAAAATAATTTAATTGCCATACGGGTTTGTGTAGGTGGAAAAGGGTTTGGCAGACATCTAGACTACAGAGCATGATAGATTTTTATCCAGTATCTTCAGCTGGAAGTGAAAAAAGAAAGTCAAAAATAGTTGAAAGTAGCCTGACGCTCTGGGCTTATCCATAACCTTAGCTAAAAGCTTTGCAATTTCGAAGAAAGAAACAACCATTAATGAGGAAGAGATCATCTTCTAATATGATGGTTATTGCCAGGTTTCAACTAGCAAGCACATGTCTAGCTCGTTCGTAGAAAGGGAAGTCTGTAGTCGATTAATTTTTGGAAGAATATACCTGCAATAAATGATAACCTCTAAAAAATAATCAAATATTAGATCAGTGAGATGAAGCGAGCGGGGTCGTACAAATGCGACAAGAACGCGAATGTTGGCCGACAAGTGTAATGGATCTCTTATTGAGAAGGAGCGAATGCTCGTCGTCAATCCTAACTTTCTTTGTTAAATTCTTGTCGGAGAGTTGGGGAAATAGGAAATTTAGAAAGCTGGGCAAAGGAGATAGTAGGCTCGAAGACCTAGGCAGGCACGTTAGAACACATGGAGGGTTCGTGTCAATGCAAAACAGACAGCGATGTCGAGACTTTTTCACTGTCAGGAATGACAGTAGCAAGGCTAGAGATGGCAGCTACACAGGAGATGTTTAGTATTCAATTAATACTGAACTACGAATTTTGTAGCAATAAGAGCTAATCTGGATACATTATTTATCTTAGAGGTGGGTTAGGTGGCGAAAAAGTAGTTGGTTATAGGCGCGTCAGAAATCATTTGTCCACGACGGGGCAGGCCATAATGTCGACACGTAGCAGAAGTGATCCTGGGAGATTCAACGGACATTTAGTGAGTGTTGGTTGGAAAAGGCAGCCTTTCAAAGCGTGAGGGACAGCCATCGGAACATCCTCGAGAATATTCCAAACAGTAATGTGTCTTCTCCTGGAATTGGTCCAACCAGAGAATGTAGCTGTTGTATTGTCACATAAATGAAAATATTTGTCAAATCATAACTCGCATTATGCCAAGTACACTGAATATTACAATATTTTTTACGGGGCCAATATCTACCGTCATATCTACTTTACCATTTTTCAGTATAGTACAGAAATTAAAATTTTCAAAACAAAGAAACAAATCGACATGCACACCTATTCGTCTGGTCTTCGCCAACTCACCTTAAACATAGGCCCATGCCCTGGTACAATGTAGTCAGCACGGAGAAGCATGTTACAACGATACCGTTCCTGCAGATTACAATTTAGGCTTAACGCCTTCCAGAATTTCGGTTCGAAGACATCATTTTTATTTTCAAACAGATCACCAGCCAAGCAAACGCAGCCAAGCCCGTTGACGTTGGTCAGTACGACAGAAACATCATCGTCTGAGTGTCCTGGCGTTGCTACAACTTTAACCTGTGCATATAAAAAGGTGGTAATTGTTGTCATAGAGACAAGAAAAAAGCAGACCAATCTTAAGAGAACATTAAATGAAAGAATTAAGGCAGTTATAACGTAAAAGACGTCGCAGTCGCTAATACACACGATGCATGGAATTCGTTGCTTCTCGAATTCCCCGCAAATATAAAAGAATATATTTCGTAACGTCTTTTAAAGATCAATTATGGGTGTATTAGTCTTCTCCCCTCAACTTATTAATAGAGGATAAATCTATTGTGAAGGAATCCGCAGGCATGATGTAATATGTATCAACGGTAGAAAATGAGCATAAAAACATAAAATAGAAGACCTTTTCACATTGCTAGCGATTATTATCAGTCTAACTTTTAGGTTGCGATTGTTTGAAAACTATTTTTTTGTAATGCGGGATTTGTTGTCTAGTTACCATGCGGCGAACATCAAAGGTGAAAATCATTGACTTTTCAGCTACTTGTGATATTTAATACCTTATAATGTTAGCTACCATAAATTAACGCACCAAAAATGAGAAGGAACAAAAAACAAAAATAATAAAATTTGCAGAAGATATTGAAAATTACCACCAGTAGTTTTTCTATGTTGTTTGAAGACCGGTTAAATATAATGAGATTGTTGTTTACTACAAACTCGCAAACTTGATTTAAATAATTGTTAACACCACCTGCGCAACCAATGATTATTTAATTATTTATATATGAAGCTAAAAGTATTATTAAATTAATAGGACCGGCTACAATTTAGCATACTGTGTAATTTTGTATTGCTTCGGTTATTTGGTATTTACCCATTGAACGGATCATAATTTTAGTTATGCTCATAAATTATATTCTTAAATACTTTATTACTATTGACCATCATATTCAAATAAATTGCGAACTCAGACATCGTCAGTCTAATTCTCTATCTTTCGCTGACGTATTAATACCTAGACAAAGGGATGAAATAACAAGAGCAGAATTCCGAAACAATATGTTGACTGAATAAGAACATTCATTATAAAAGCGAATCCGGTTAAAGTAAACCGGAGTTATAAATAGCAACACAATACAAGAAAGCCCCACCAAAAAAGTAGCATATATGAGCATTAATAATTAATATTTCGTACTATTATAAATAGTGGCGCGCAACAACAGATTAACCACGTTTTGCTCAACCAATCCTTTTCCTTTCTGTTTCAGCGAAAGACCGGAAACTCAAAGCTCGCTGGACCACCTGACGATTTGCAAGGGAAATCAACTCCCTCTCGTCTACCATCAGTCATACCTGTTGTTAAATACCTTGCTAGTCACAATTTCATTCACCTCCACATATCCGAACTTCGATTTATTTCAATGGTCGGGCCTGTTGGCCTTTGATGCCAAATGAATATATTTTTATTATTATTATATAAATGGGTGTAATTAAATTACATTTAAGTTTAACAAATATTAAATCACCTGATCCTTGTCTATTTGAAAAGGAGAATGTGGCGTAATTTCAGCCAACTGGATATCGTTTGAATAGACGCGAGAAGAAATTATTTGCACGGCGTGTGGAAACAGATGCAGACTCCCAACGTGATCACTGTGCCCATGACTGCATACAACATAATTTACGTCCTGTGCATTTAAATTGTTTGCACGAAGAGCATTCAGGAGTATTCCAGTATCCCAAAGACTTCCCGGATCAACTAGTATGCATTGTGGTCCTTTCACTAGAGTTATAGTACAACAAGCTTGCGTTAAATTGTCTTGCTCATTACAAAACCCCTCACGAATCACTTCAATAGAGTACATTTAGCGCAAACTTGCTAATTTCTAGCTGAATAACCGTTAAAATGTTTTAACATATGATTTAAAAAAGATTTCACAAGAAACAATAACTTTTAATTGAAGAAGACTTTGTAGGAGAAATACTATCTGACTGAATGATATTCCGCAAATATTCATCGATCATAACACCTATTCAATCGTAAATCCTGTGCACGATTTAGATAGTGAAGCTTTTCGTTCTCTGAATGAACTAATAAAAGTTCATCGCTAAACAAGGCATAACAAATCGCAGTATGTGCTTTGGCTGTCTGGAGCACGTGCTTCGCTCCTTGACTTATACCATTTACTCTACTTCATTTGATAACGAAGAGCACAGTGTTTATACAGCCTCTTACATGCATTAATTGGCATCATTTGCTTAATGAACATTTTTGATAATACGAAAAATGTGTAGTTTCATAAAGTCAAGTAAAACTGTCTGCCATATATTCGAGACGAATAAAATAAGTTTTTGCATCTCACTGGTAATTTTATAAGGTGGCAAGTTTCTCTTACTAGCCGAAAAATTCCGGTTTAACACGTTTTCTCTCGATCTATCATAGAACGTTTAATACTTCGGGCTATTTTCTAAGTGAAATTGATAACTTGAAGCTACATTGGCGAGCTAATCTAAATTTTTTTGGAGTAATCATCATACCAAAGTTCTAACACAAACCTAAGACTAAGAGCGCAGCCAAATATGACCAGTCATCAACAAATTCGTCTAACTGAAATTCCTGGTGACACTGGACGGATCAGCTGCTGCCGATAATTCCAAACAGAATAGCCTAACCAATAATTATTTTTCGCAAGTTAGTCACACCACAGCAATTTCCCGTCTACTTTTCACTACACAAATATCACTTTCTTCAAGCGAAGTATTTTATCGGGCAATTTTATGCCTCCTGACACTCAGCTGACTGACTCACACAAAAGCGCACGAACACATGGATTTTTGCAACGGTGTCTGGGATTGAATTCAAATAAATAATCCTATGCAATTCAAAATTCCAAAAGCTTAAAAATGCTTTAACTAAAGTTATGCATTATATTATAGCCGCTACGCACATTCAATAACAATCAAACAGAGCATGATGTGTCAGAAAATTACTCCAGTGATTTAGACAAACATCGATCAGGCGGTGGCAGTTGATGTCAGTCACTTTGTGTTTTGTTGGTGTAGAAAAACACTAACCATATGCTAGTCTGGTAGATTTGAAGTTAGATTTAGACATAAGGAAAAAATATAAACTATCAGCGTACACAGAACCCAATATTACTATGGACCACCTATACATACGCTCTTCTGCAAACTTAACCGCGTGCTAATTGTAGCCTATTTAGGATTAATTCTGCTAGCTGAAAAAATATTTTTAAGAAATTTCCTGATAAGCTATTCCATTTAAATTAGGGCTTTTAGGCATGCATTTGGCTTGATCATTAAATCCGCCTGTTTTAAATTTGTTGTAGATAGTGCAGCCTTAAGACAATCGATCATGGAGTCCTGTGGATCTACAGGAGTTTCCCAAAGAGATTGAAGTATACACCACCTGAAACTAAGAGACTTAATATTCTAGATGCTTTTATATATCTGAAAGAAAAATGCAAACATCTATACTAAAACTCGTATCCATGTTTCGAATAAATAATAGAAACTGTAAATGCCATGTGATGAAGTGTCTAATGACTCCTAACTCAGTTTTTGTGATGATCAAGCAGTTTTCAGGATCTTTTTTGCGCCACTATCTCAAAAAGGCCTGTCGATAATTCTTTTGTATTTTAATGGTGCTTTCCGCTATTT
>JAQBSW010009474.1:0-28583 GCA_029291075.1 Eudiplozoon nipponicum
AGAATAGAATAGAATAGAATAGAATAGAATAGAATAGAATAGAATAGAATAGAATAGAATAGAATAGAATAGAATAGAATAGAATAGAATAGAATAGAATAGAATAGAATAGAATGAGAATAGAATAGAATAGAATAGAATAGAATAGAATAGAATAGAATAGAATAGAATAGAATAGAATAGAATAGAATAGAATAGAATAGAATAGAATAGAATAGAATAGAATAGAATAGAATAGAATAGAATAGAATAGAATAGAATAGAATAGAATAGAATAGAATAGAATAGAATAGAATAGAATAGAATAGAATAGAATAGAATAGAATAGAATAGAATAGAATAGAATAGAATAGAATAGAATAGAATAGAATAGAATAGAATAGAATAGAATAGAATAGAATAGAATAGAATAGAATAGAATAGAATAGAATAGAATAGAATAGAATAGAATAGAATATATTTTCTTTATTTGGATTCAAACCAGACATGTTTCATGAAATTGATCATGATATTGGAAAGTGAACAATATAAAAAGATATCACATGACATAAATATGTGTAATTTGTCTCATATAGACAATTAAATATCTCTAGTTATACTGTACAATATATCAACATCAGAGTGTTCGGCTGTAATATCACTGCATGCATCATATCAATTTTGACATAGATATTATGACATAGGTAAAAACAGTCTCGTTAATTAATCCCATTTGTACAATTATGAATTATATTAATAGTAAAAGATTCATCATCGAAATAGGAAAAATTAAGATATAATTCGAGTGTAGCATTATGCAAAAAACGATAATCATGACTAGCAATTGATTATATGAATTATATATTGTTGATAAACTGCATAATAGTTCAATTTTATTAATACAAAACGTGGAAAAAATAAAGTTCTAAAGAAGGTATGTTGCTAATCACAATTATCTTAGTCTTTTATTCAACCACGATAAAGTATTATGGTAATCAAAAATTAAAATATCAGCAGGATTGTATATTTCTTCTAGTTTAGTACAAAAAAATTTAAAAAACATCTTAGATGGTGGCGTTTCTCTAAGCCATTTTGGCAAATGATGGCAAATTGTGTAATTTTTTGTAAAAGAGAATAACTTGTCCGCAACATTTTCAAACAAAGGAGGAGATATCGCCAAAGGTCCAGATCTAGTTCCAACTTCATGTATCTTTCTTATTGGATTCATACAAGCTCTAGTCCACTGGTTCAAGAAGAAAATTTTATTCTATAGCACATCCTCCGAAACCATAAAGATTGCAGTGATACAAACTGTAATCTAGTGGCGTATATAGGGCAGGAGATAGGGCTAATTTGTATCACAACTTTTCTCTGTACAGCTTCTATCTTTTTTAACAACCCCTTTTTAATTGATTCTAAGTAGCGGCAGCATATTCTAGTATCAGTTTAATCCAAATTATATACATTTAAAATTTTATATCATTTGATAAGATATTTCTATCTATTAGTGC
The DNA here is from genome assembly GCA_029291075.1 of Eudiplozoon nipponicum. Taxonomy (NCBI): domain Eukaryota; kingdom Metazoa; phylum Platyhelminthes; class Monogenea; order Mazocraeidea; family Diplozoidae; genus Eudiplozoon; species Eudiplozoon nipponicum. The sequence continues at coordinate 1,491 of JAQBSW010009474.1, forward strand.
CCATCTGTTCTTGGCAGTGCCTACTATCCTTTCGTGATGCTGTACCATTCCAACATAGACCTGGTAGCTGCTGTTGAGATCCGTGCTTATGATTAGTCCCCGACCTTTTTCCGATGCGTGATGTGAGAAGGCTAAGTCAAATTCACAGTTAGTCCAAATTGATCGTGCTCTAGACAGCAAGAAAGCGATATATTGTCAACAAAATTGAATGTCTTATACACAAGTAATTATCAATTCACAGTGAAACAAAACGGACCTTGCTCTAGACGGCAACAACGATATATTGTCAACCTGTAAGGATCACGGATTCTCGAGCGTCTGAATCGTGAGTTAATACATGTAAATGATTGAAATGTGATGATATAAATGGAAGTCACTGGGTAAATATTGTCACTGATAAAAAAGTCTTGAGAAAAACATCACAAATAATTTACCTGATCTGCGTTTTGACTAACGCAGCTTTCATTGTTCCAGTAATTTTCTTTTTTCATAATATTTCAATCTACATTACCGTAGATCTTCATCAGATGCATTTCACGAAACAAACGAAGCAAGTGTGTTATTTTCTCTAGTCATAATATTTATATACCTCAGACTGACCATTCATTAGATATTCGCGTGTCACATGTGTGTGTGTGTGCATATTTATAACCGCTGTTTTCATCTGACTAATTTAGACCAGAGTGGCTGAATAATAATTTATCAATTGCATGCAATAATTATTCGTTTTTTACACACTCAATGTAAATGACGTAACTGAGATGGGGAGACCCATAATTCAGAAACACTCGTCATAAAAACATGTCATGAGTGATAAAACCAGAAGTCCGAACGACTAATGCACATGTTAAATTACAATTCAAACCACTAAGTTATACTCAAGATAGATAAGTTAATAACAGTTATTGGCGCACGCCACGCATGTGCATGTGTATGCGTATGCATAACTAAAAAACTTGGTTAAATTATTTTGATACACATGTACGTACATCTAAATGAAACTGCAGTCAATAGACATTAATTTACCCTTTGCACGCGTCAGACAAATTATTACTTATAAATATTGTATTATTAGAATATTTCCAATGGGTAGGGTGGGGGTGTAAAACAGAAAATTAAGGTTGAAATCACTATTTGTTTTAAAATCAAATGAATAGTTAGAGATGAAATTTGAAGGTTATATTCATTATTGTTTATTCATTTCTTGAATAAAAGCCCAATAATTAGTCAATCTTAATTTGATGTTCTTAATCTTTTAATGGAGCTAGATTCAGTTACCAATTCATGCAATTGCCTTTTCTTTCCATTAGCTAGTGCAGTATTCCAAATCGGACCTAAAGATTTTTCAACAGCTGTTTCATTCATAATATCATCTCTAGATTTAATTTCTATAGATTCCCTAATCAATCTCGTCACCCTATTACGACTACATATTGCTATGCGTTTGCATTCCTCCCAGTCGATAGTATGCCCAGTCTCCACTACATGACGAGCAAGATCTGATTTAGCAATATGTCCATACTTACACGCAGTTTTATGTTCACCTCTTCTTACTTTGATTGGACGCATGGTCTCACCAACATACTTGAGACTACAATCATTGCATGGGATCTCATACACTCCTGAAGTGTCTAAGGGTTCAATCTTTTCTTTTTGGTTAGGGAGTATAGTGCCTAGTGTAAGGGGCTGTTTTAAAACGATCCTTATATTGTATTTTAAAGCTATAGATTTCACTTTCCTACTTAATATAGAGTCCGGTAATATCATGATCTTCCGCTCTTCCTTCTCCTTATCTGCTTTTATGTATCTCAAACTAGGATTAAATTTCTTCATCATGTCCCTCATTGTTGTATCTATTAAATGAGGAGGGTAACCATTAGTCTTGAATATATCGCGTAGTCTGTCTAATTCTAACTTCCTATGCTTTATATCTGTTAACCTGAGACTTCTTGATGTTAATGACTTCAAGATCCCGACTTTCATGCGAAACGGGTGATTGGACTTGAAATTAAGAAGCATTCCTGAATAAGTATCCTTCCTATAAATATCTCTTCCTAATTTCAGACCATTTCTAATTAATTTGACATCTAAAAATGGTAATTCACCTTACGATTCCCTTTCTAAGGTAAATTGTAGTTCGCTCATTCGATTAGCTAAATTTAAGAAATTTACCAATTCATTGTCACCATGGTTCCAGATCAGTAATATATCATCCAAGAAACGTAGGTACAATTTTAGTTTTAATGGAGTCTTATCCAACAGATTATTTTCCAAATAATGCATAAAGATATTGGCTATTGGGACCGAAAGTTGTTCCATTGGAACGCCTCTAATTTGTTTATAAAATTCCTTACGAAATTTAAAATAAGTGGAGGACATATAAATACACATCATCTCCATGACGTGTCCTAACGTCATTTTGCTTCCTTCTAATATTAATGGGTGATCTACTAGGAAACGTCTAAAACAATCCAGAGCCTCAGGTACCGGTATATTTGTGTACATAGATACTACATCTAAGCTTATTAATCTATCCTTTTCATCTAGTACATATTCATCAATAATTTCAACCAAATGATATGAGTTAAGCAAGGTATGTTCTAAGAAATAGGAATATTTTCTTATTCTATGGCACAAAACTTTGAAATTTTATATGTTGGGGAGTGTTGTACATTCACTATAATTCGTAAAGGATTACCCGGCTTATGCACTTTAACTAAACCATAAACTCTGGGTGCAACCGTATCTCTTTGAACGAGAGTGTTACCATGCGTCGAATCCAATTCTTCATTAGCAATCATATTATTGATTAATAATTTTACTTGCCCTTGTAATTTATCAGTAGGGTCTTTTTGTTATTTTAGTGTATACTTCAGCATTACTTAACTGTTCTATCATTTTATTGTCATAATCAGATTGATTCATCAGAACTGTAGCTCCTCCTTTATCCGCCTTAAGACATATAACATTATTTGATACTAAATCCTTTCTGAGACGTTTAATTTCATAATTAGGCTTAACCTTACCCTCTTTGTGTGTTAAAACCATTGAGGCAACGTCTAATTCAAATTTCACCCTATCATTATCCAATAGAAGCTTTGCCGTTTTGACAGCCTCAGTAATTAATTCGTTTCTAACCGATCTTTCATTAGGAATAGCCATGTTTAAACCACGGTTAAGTAGTTCAACTTGATCCTTCTTAAGATTTAATGTTGATAGATTTACTATTCTATTAGTCCCTATTAAATTATCACTTTCTTGGGTCTATAAATTCCAAAGTCAGCTAATTTTTTATCATGTCTAATTCTTACATTTTTTATTTCTCTATTACGGGCTTTAACACTGAAATCCTCAATGCATTTAAAATCATCTGTGTGCAAAAGAGAAGTTAATATCGATCCTAATTTAGTTTTCTTCTTAATAAGTATAATCTTACGTTTAACTAAATCACGAATCAAAGTTTTTTATAATATTTATACAAAGGTCATGCTTAAGAGACATGTCATAAACATTTAACTTAAAATTTAATTTAAAACGAAAGCATTTAGGAATAACATCATGTTTTAAACAAATACTTAAAAAGGAAATATTTGACACTTGCCTCACGATTTGTTGTTTCATTAACGTATATTTATTATACCATTTAACGGTATTACTGCTATAATTCCATGTTAAATGTTTCTTGAAGGAATTTTTTTTGTGCGGTACTGAATTAATTGAAATTACCTGATCTGCGTTTTGACTAACGCAGCTTTCATTGTTCCAGTAATTTTCTTTTTTCATTATATTTCGATCTACATTACCGTAAATCTTCATCAGATGCATTTCACGAAACAAATGAAGCAAGTGTGTTATTTCCTCTAGTCATAATATTTATATACCTCAGACTGACCTTTCATTAGATATTCGCGTGTCACATGTGTGTGTGTGTGCATTTTCATAACCGTTGTTTTCATCTTAACTAATTTATACCAGAGTGGCTGAATAATAATTTATCAATTGCAGGCGATAAGTATTCGTTTTACACACTCAATATAAATGACGTAACTGAGATGGGGAGACCCATAAATCAGAAACACTCGTCATAAAAACATGCCATGAGTGATAAAACCAGAAATCCGAACGACATATTAGAATATTTCCAATGGGTAGGGTGGGGGTGTAAAACAGAAAATTAAGGTTGAAATCACTATTTGTTTTAAAATCAAATGAATAGTTAGAAATGAAATTTGAAGACTATATTCATTTTTGTTTATTCATTTCTTGAATAAAAGCCCACTAATTAGTCAATCTTAATCTGATGTTCTTAATCTTTTACTGGAGCTAGCTTCAGTTACCAATTCATGCAATCGCCTTTTCCTTCCATTAGCTAGTGCAGTATTCCAAATCGGACCTAAAGATTTTTCAACAGCTGTTTCATTCACAATATAATTTCTAGATTTAATTTCTATAGATTCCCTAATCAATCCCGCCACCCTATTATGACTACATATTGCTATGCGTATTTTTATCACAACTTTTCTTTGTACAGCTTCTATCTTGTTTAACAACCCCTTTTTAATTGATTCTAAATAGCGGCAGCATATTCAAGTATCAGTCTAATCGAAATTATATACATTTAAAATTTTTTATCATTCGATAAGATATTTATATCTCTTAGTTCCCATCTGTTCTTGGCAGTGCCTACTATACATTCAATAAGTCTCCCAGCAGAAGCTGTACATTGAATAGTTATACCTAAATACTTAATTTCTTGCATAAGTTTAATCTGAAAAATATCATTAATCACGGCATCATGAAAGTGAACATAACTAATTTCTGTTCTGTTACCTTGTAAGGGATTTTTGCGGGGTAGCTATCTATTTCGTGATGCTGTACCATTCCAACATAGACCTGGTAGCTCTTGTTGAGATCCGTGCTTATGATTAGTCCCCGACCTTTTTCCGATGCGTGATGTGAGAAGACTAAGTCGAATTGTCATACGTATATTGTGCACAATGTTGCAAAAAAAATTCACAGTTAGTCCAAATTGACCGTGCTCTAGACAGCAAGAAAACGATATATTGTCAACAAAATTGAATGTCTTATAAACAAGTAATTATCAATTCACAGTGAAACAAAACGGACCGTGCTCTAGACGGCAACAAAACGATATATTGTCAACACAAGTAAAATTCAATTCACAAACGTCTGAATCGTGATTAATACATGTAAATGATTGAAAATATGTGATGATATAAATAAAGTCACTGGTAAATATTGTCACTGATAAAAGCAGTCTTGAAAAAACATCACAAATAATTAATCCACTGTTTGCTATGGTTTTAACTTATTTAATTATAATAATCCATTGAACTATAGAATTTGTGAATTTGATTGAGGAACATCTGATGTCCTGATGCGTGAAATCATATCTGAATGCAAAGAAAAACTATCGATCCACATATGCACTATAATCCACCGCATGTTCCCTGCGTATTGCACGCGGGTGTGTCTATTTATTAAACAAAAACATATTTATTACAATTAAAATTTCAGTTGAAGAAATCTCAATTAAAACTGCTTGAAACTAACAGAGATTGTTTCTAAAATCACAGTTAAGAGAAATATTGTGTAAAAACAGAGTTAGATTATTTGATCTTAAAGAGCACTATATTTGTCAAAATTGAACATCGTTGGGTTGTAACGCGGAGCCGCGTGTTACACCATATTTTTAAATCTCTCTTCGTTTTAATGTTTATTCTCACTCCTAGTGTTATAAAATATCTACTTAAATCATACAAATCTAGTGTCACATTATTTTTGGAGAATTCGACATTTTTTGGATCAATTGGAAAGATAATTTTTAAAAATCAGCGAATTTGCAAACTCGACCGTTAAGGATCTAAGTTTCCAAATGTGCAAATACGATTTTAAATAAAATTGGCCCCAAACTTGATCCCTGTGGAATTTCACTTTTTACTCTTTTCAATTTTGGTATCAAATCGTTTACTTGAATACTCATTCTTTGATTATATAAATAGTATCTAAGTAATCTAAAAATATTCGGATCAATATTCAATAAATTATTCGCATTCAAAATAGCATCAAAGATATGGATTCGAAAGATTTTTAGATATCTATACTAACAATTAATGCATCTAACATTTTGTCATCTAGTGTAATTACATGTTTCCACATAGAAAGCATATTAGTAATTAGCGATCAACCTTTCGTAAAACCATGTTGACTTATATCAAAATCAACCGGCAGTATACATTCTAATTGATCTAGTATAAGTCTTTCAATTATCTACGAAAATGAAGGTATACAAGAGAATGGTCTATAATCACTGAGGCACGTTGGTTTACTTACTTTTAAATATATCAATAAATACCACTTTAATTTTTGTCTAAGTAAAAATCTTACTCTGCATGGCCTTGTTAAGGGCCACTTATTGCAAACAATTCTCACAAATCTTGTCTTGGCTTCTACTTATAACGTTGGACGGCACTTACTTCTGTAACGACACAAACCAATTCGTCGAAATATTGCGTAAATTAAATTGAATTCAATTTAGGCTGCACCAATGAGAAAAAAACGAAATTTGCCGTTAACCAATTCTGTGCAAGTAGCCAATCGAGGCTTTTTAAGCTCAGTAAATTTAACATGCAAGTCAGTTGTCGCGTTTGCCTTCTGCTGTGCGTTTCTCCAACGTGCAGTCTGCTATCGTCTCATACGCTGATTTTTGGGCTTGCTTCACACACGTTGGCAATTTCAGTCACGCCAATCTTGTTGCTGTACAACTAGAGAGACGAGCCAGTTACTGAAAAACTTCAACGAGTTTATTCAGCGGGATTTCAACGCCACAACAGGAGGAACCACAACCCAAGTCAACCAGAGCTGGTCTCAAGTGCCTAGGATTACTTAATGACACTGTTACACTATCTGACCTCGGAATTTACCAGAGAACGCAAGACCGGCCCTGTTAAGGGCGCTCCAAAAGTACTAACCCAGCCTTCCTGGCACTCAAACTAACTCTGTAACGTCGTACGGCATTTACTTAAAGCTGGGGACCTTTACAAAATTGGCGACCGCGCCAGGATACTGAGTAATGTACTGTTTTTTTAGTCATCAGGAAACTTTTGGTATAAATTAAAGCGCCTGTTTCTTTTTCATTCTTTTGGGATTGCATAATTAACATTTGTATATACGTTTTTACGCTGGTTGTTAATCTCTCTAAAATCGAGGTCTCCTGGGGAATTTTGTGAGGTATATAATTTTTAGAAGGAAGGTTTTCTATTCAATAATTTTCCTACTGTACATCTCGGTTATCTGTGAACGAACATTGACTGTACGAAAGAGTGGAACTGAAGTGTTCGACAGATTCAACTGCGGAAGATTATGTTTCAACTGTGGAAGATGTTAGTGGGTAAGCATTCCGTTTAAAGTCTTTTTATACATTTTTATCGTGCTTATAAATTTATGCTTTTAAGATACCGTAAGATTATTAGAATGTCGGGTCTAATTTTAGAAATTGATGTTCCTGTTTGGGATTGAGTTAGCGAACTATTTTTTATGCGTGTAGACTCCGCTTTCTCCCCGTTTCTAGATTATGACAGTTATCAATAACTGTCAAAGTTTTTGCTAATCTACCTTCTGAATTGCAGCGACGGATTTATCCGAAGCTTGAGGCCATTAGGAAACTACCTAATCCCATTTTGGGTCTACAAAATGAAGTAGAATCCTTGCTGGGTCCCACAGAAACCGAGCAGATAATAAATAAATACGCGCAGTTAAACATGTCAAACCATGGCCCATCAAGATTTTAAGGGATTTGTGGAAACGTTGGTATTAAACCAATATTTCTGGCCATGAGGCTAAGGTTGTTTTTATTAACAATCTTTCACAATCACTAAAATTATTCGACAGACAGCTCCCCAAAACTCTCTCTGTAGATGACTTACATGAGAGATCTAAGTTAGAATTTAGGGTGTTGGAGCCTAAGTTGAATTCGTCATCCTTTTGTCCGCCCCCCGCAGGATGATAGGCTCTCCTCTTTAGAGAGGACGGTAGTAAACATGGATAATGTTCTAGAAGGATTGGCCATAGCAAAATCCGAGCTAAATCAGGTGAATGCTCTACCAAATTTTACACCCAAAACACATTATAACGGTAGGTGGCCATCGAGATCCCCTCAATCCTTTAACAGGTAAGCCCCAAAGAACTAGTGATATAATCACCAGAAGTTTTTTTATTCATGTCAAGACTCTCTCTGTTGTTCCGAAGAATTTCCGAATGAATGCCAATTTCCACAGTTGATGGGAAAGACAACAGAAAACAGGCGCAATGGTGCATCAGGATCGGGAAAATTATGGCGCAGAAAGTAGAAGACCGTACTTTCTGCGCAACAAAGGCATCAACGACGCCACAAGGAAAAAATCACTTACAATTCGACATTCCTATCGACTCTTTTCGTCCACGCTGAATTTGCCTCATAGATAGCCAAACGGACAATGCCAGTCGCAATCACCAGCCTACTTGACTCCATGACCCGGCCAAACAGCCCAACGAACTTTTGCACCTTCTTGATTTCATAACTGTCGAAGAATTTATCGTAGACACAGCCGCAGCAGTCTCAGTTCTCAAAGGTGATTCAATGGCCGAGATGTCGCTAGGCGTTCTACACGCAACAGCTACAGGAGAGCCGATATCCCACACTAAATATAGGTTTACGGTGTAAATTTACTCCCAACTTCATCATTGCCAAGATCTCACACAATATAATAGGCCCTGATTTCCTTTTGAAATTTTGGCTCATTGTTGATCTTGCCAATGAAAAGATCATCGACTCCTCCACCGGATTTGAGCAAAGTTTTTGGACACTTGCCTCCGAGCGTTTGTAGTTACAGGTGATTCAGCCAACCCCACTGCATCATTCAGCAGAGATATCAGAACACAAGTCACTTTTCGATCTTACCAAGCCAGAGCTACTAGTCTCATACACGATGCACCATATCGTCTCAGAAGGACAACCTATTGCACTGAAGAAGCGACCACTGGACCCTGCTAAACTGAAAGCTGCCCAAGAGGAATTTTTGAGACTGTTGGAAAAGGGAATCATCAGACCATCGAAAAGTTCATGGGCGTCACCACTGCTCTTAGTCTCCAAATCAAACGGATCGTACAGAACCTGTGGAGATTACAGCAAATTAAATTCAGTGACAAAATCTTATGCATATCCTATTCCTAATATTAACACCTTACTTGAAAACCTCAACGGCAGCAATTTCTTCTCAGTGATTGATCTCAGACAACCCTACCATCACATCCCGATAACACCAGAATATATTTAAAAGACTGCAATCATCACCCCATTTGGCCTTTTCGAATATCTTTATATGCATTTTGAACTTAAGTGTGCTACAAATACGTTTTAAATATTAATGGACAACATACTTTGCGACGACGCCCCTTATTGTATGTCATATCTCGATAGCATAATGGTATTCAGTCCAGACTTGGAATCACATGCCATGCATCTACGAAATGTCCTCGCACGCTTATCTAACCACGGACTCAAGATCATCTGTGACAAGACGCAGATTGCAACTACATCCGTTGATTTCTTAGGACATCGTATCACGCAACAAGGTATTCAACCTTTACCGTCAAAGGCGAATTCAATCAGGAATATGAGGTCACCAAAGTCAGTTACGGAGTTGCAGAAAATTTTGTGAGTAATAGACTATTATCGCAAGCTCCTTCCATGCCTTTCAAGACAACTTTATCCTTTTTGCAGGCACCTGCGGAATCGAAAAGGATATAGCAAGAATTCCATCATTACTTGGTCATTCGAAGACGAGGAATTCCTTTGAGTCACCATCAGCTCGTTGGCAAATGCCACAATAATAACGCATTCAGATTTTCAACGGCCATTTCTACTCAAGACAGATGCTTCTGAATTCGGTATTGGAGCCACTTTAAAATAAGAGATCGACTGGGTTTTCCAACCAGTTTAAACGAGATACGACATTTTCGGTCGAAAACTCCTCGCTATCCACGACGCATTGCGCCATTTTATCAGCATCATTGGCAGTAGCAGATTTGTTGTTTTCACACATCATGCACCATTAGTTAGCGCACTTCGAAACGCGACTTTAACTATCGCCAAGTACCCTGCCAGAGTGGAAAGACAATTTTCTCGTCTAAGCGAATACCAATTTGACATCTTTCATGTCAAGGGCGAACAAAACTTCATTGCTGATGCCCTTTCCAGGCCAGACGTCTCGCTACAACCACCTTCGCTGTTGCCATTCACTGTCAACTCCGTGACACTCAGTGAACCTGCACTAACGCAATCCCTCCTGCAAACGGAACAGCGCGGTGACATTCACATTCAAAGATCAGTAGCCCGTTACCCAACTAAGTTCATATGCCGTCTCTGGGAACGCTTACCAAATGTTTACTTTACGGGTACGCAGCCCAACGGGCCAGTTCTGCCGACCAGACTTCAGAGAAAAGTTTTCGGCTCAATTCACTTAATTTCTCACCCAGGAAGCAAAGCGACTTTCCTACTTTCTATAGATCGTTTTTGGGTTCACAGGCTCTGGCAGAACGCTAAACAATGTGTCTTTGAGTGTGCCATTTGCCAGAAAGACAAGACCACACGGCACACTCCTTCTGAGTTGCGACATTTCCGAACTACTTCTCGCCTAGCCATCGTCCACATCGACATAGTTCATCTGACAAAGGTTAAAGGTTTCAACTACCTTCTAACTATGGTTGATAGATTTACACGATGGTCTGCGGCATTACCTCTTAGCACCATTTCTGCAAGCGAAGTAACTAACGGTTTTATCTCTGCATGGATATCCAATTATAGTGTTCCCACTGAGGTCATCACTGACAGAGGCACTTGCTTCTCATCGGATCGTTTCAAAGCCATCTTGCGGTCCATGGGATGCACCTTACGCCAGACGATGGCCCGCCATCCCTTATCGAACGGTATGGTAGAGAGAATGCATTAGGAACTTAAAGCTGCTTTAGCATCCTCGTCCATTAATGGCAACTGGGTCGATGCACTACCTTCAGTTCTGCTCGCCATGCGTTTCCGCACTCGTGAATCCATTAAAACGACTGCGTCACAACTTTTGTATGGCATGGATCTACGCCTGCCTAGTCAGCTCCCACGTTTACTACTCGCACAGTATGACCCACCAGACGAAGTTACCCGCCTCCAAACTTCATTTCGTAACATGTCTGAACAGCAGCCGAGACATACGCCTCGTCTAATCTTTGTTCACCCGCAGCTCTACAGCTGCAAGAGAGTACTCGTACGCAACGACAATGCTGTTGCACTACTACAACCAAAGTATCGCGTTCCTTACCCGATTTTGCTCAGACAACCCAAATTTTTCATTATTATGCAAAGCGCAACACCAACATCAGTAAGCATAGACGGGTTGAAACCGTTTATCGAACTGCCTGATCCCGAGAGCATTTAAACTTCTACATCCGTCTCAGGCTCCATCTGCCTACAATCTCAACCTAGCAATAGCTTGATTTGCATAACGCGTAATTGATATTTTTTAAACATTGATTTTTCGTTATTCTACGTATCAAAATTTTTAACTTTACGCGTACCACTTGCGCCCTATGTCACGCAAAGTGACCTATGAATCCACTTGATTCATTTTATCTTTTTCTTACACTCATTTGTCTCAAGTGGTATTACCAGCTTTTCTTAGCTAACAACTGAGTAACATTTTGAACAGTTCTTTGGTATTGTGCCATCTCTGAGGCAATGTTCGAGTACATATTTTTTATGCAATTACCTTTTGATTTGATGTATATATTTTTACATAATAATGTATGGCTCACATCTAAGCTCACACTGCCTATATTGGTATAACCAGCTACTTAGAGCTAACGCTTCGTGTAGCAACATTAATTAGCTATCAGCTTCATATCATAGTACGGACCACTTTCAATGCATATCTCAACTTCATCAGTTGCACAGAGACCACTCTACAAATATCATGACCACAACATCAAGCACATACTAGCTTCTTTGGTCGGAAACAAACACATTGACGGCGATCCAGCCTGAACAGGTTTTAACCTAAACCTGACAACTTCAATGGCGATCTACCTTGAAATTCTCACGCTGCGGCTCCCAAATCGTACACAGCTCTATTTTGCCTCACGCGGTATTACCGGCTACTACAGCTAACAAGTTGTGTAGCAATTCCTAGTGTTTACTTGACATCTTGTCATTGTTGAAGCAACCAACAAGCATACTTCAGCCCCGCATTTATGAGTACATTATTTTTTATATATCTAAGAAAAACTAAAGGTTAATTTGGTTTGAATTCTGCCATGCATTTCTTATCTAGCCTTGCCGAGAGGGATTTTTTTTCTTATAGGAAATTGATGTAACGACAACAAGCAATTCGCCGACATATTGTGTAAATTAAAATCAGTTCAAATTACGCTGCACCAATAAGAAAAATGCGAAAATTTTCCGTTAACCAATTGTGTGCAAGTAGCCAATCAAGGCTATTCAAGCACGGTGAATATACCATTCAAATGAGTTGTCGCGTTTGTCTTCAGTTGTGCGTTTCTCCGATGTGCTGTCTGCTATCGTAACATACGCTGATTTTTGGGCTTGCTTCACACACTTTGACAATTTCAGTCACGCCAATCTTGTAACTGTACAACGACAGAGACTAGCCAGTTACTGAAGAACTTCAACGAGTTTACTCAGCTGCATTTCAATGCCACAACAGAAGGAACCACAACCCAAGTCAATCAGAGCTCGTCTCAAGTGTTTAGGAGTACTTCTGGACACTGCTACACTAACTGACTTCTGTGGAGGAAGTTAAATCCTCCGCCTTATGTAAAAGAACATCAACTGATAAATATGAACCACCATGGCTGATTGTAACAAATTTCATTTAAAAAGAATTTTTTATTTTTATTTTCCAGAACATTCTTTGTTTAAATACTTGATTTTGAATTGTGCGCCATTTTCAGTTTTTGCAGTATCTTGCTTCTTGACTGGTATTGGAATTTCTGTCTGCTGCATTTTAACATTTTTTTCTCTAGTAAACGAATACATGTCATCAAATATATTACTCCATCAATTGCTTTTGTTCTAATATAATACAAGGCTGAGAAGAATCGTCCTGGAACAGGTAAATTTGATTCATTCTGTTGTTCACGTATATCTCTTTCCAGATTATTTATTCAGGAGTAATACGGTACAACTTTTGCATTCCGATTGCCTAACATTAAGTGTCGATTTGATTGTTATACCATATAGATATGGAGACCGATATTAATTTTGAGGACACAAGTAGGTTAGTGCAGGACATTGCGGACTTGAACCTTGGAGATACAAACGTTAATATAAGCCTATCAGACTCTACTGTGAATTTTATGACTTCAAGCGATCTGGCATCTATGGGGCTTTCAGACTCGAATAGGTTAAGGGCCTCAACACTTCTCGGCATTTGCCAGAGAACGCAAGACCGGCCCCGTTAAATGCCCCCAACAGTACTAACTCAGCTTTCCTGGAATTCAAACGAACTTTGTAACATCGTACGGCATTTATTTAAGCTGGGTCGTTTACATTTGAAGTGTAAACGCCCCGGCTTCAAGTAAACGCCGTACGACGTTCCAAACTCGTTTAGGGTGCTCTGAATAGAGATTTGTTACTGATAGCAGGGCCCTTAAGAGGGCCTGGTCGTGCGTTCTCCTGAATTATTCAGAGTGTGAAGATGTCCTGGAGCCTTGGATGGACTCTGGTTGTTGTTGCTCCCATTGTAGAGTTGTAATCATGATGTGGATAACGTCGTTCAGGTTCTGCAATTAATTGGCTCGTCTCGCTGGTTGTACCGCAACAAGATGAGTCACGGATGTAGCCAATTGTTGGTGAAACTATCAAATCAGCAGCGTAGGTATTGACAGCCGACAGAACGCACACGCGTAACGCAAAGCAGAATGCAAATGTGACAACTGACTTGCATGGTAAATTGCCGTGCTTAAATAGCATGCCATAGTAATATATCTCTACTTGCACACTATTGGTTAAACGGCAAGTTTCGCTTTTTTTCATTGGTGCAACGTAAATAAAATTGATTTTAATTTACGCAATATGTCGACCATTAATTTGTGTCGTTACAACACTTTCCTCTCTGAAAAAAAGGAAAAAAAATTCCTCTCTGCGAGACTAGATAAGAAATGCATGACAGAGTTTGAACCAAGTTAAGCAAAAATATGATGATCCAAAAATGCTGGGCTTAAATATGCTTGTTGGTTGCTTCAACAATGATATGATGCCAGGTAACCACTATGAATTGCTGCACAAATTGTTAGCTCTAGTGGTCGGTCATACCACGTGAGGCAAAATAGAGCAGTGTAAGTTTTGGGAGCCGCAGCGTGAAGATTTCGAGGTAAATCGCCTCTGAATTTGCCAGGTTTAAGTTAAAACCTAAGCAGGTTGAATCGTCGTCCATGTGTTTGTATACGACCAAAGGAGCTAGAGTGCTCGACGTTGTGGTCATGACATTTGTAGAGTGGTCTTGTGCAATTGATAAAGTTGAGATATGCATTGAAAGTGGCCTGTACCATGATATGAATCTGATCACTACTTAGTGTTGCTACACGAAAGCGTTAGCTCTAAGTAGCTGGTCATACCAAAATAGGCAGTTTGATGTAATGTGTGCGAAATACATTATAATGTAAAAATATATACATTAAAATCAAAGGTAACTGCATAAAAATATGTACACGAACATTGCCTCAGAGATGGCATAATACCAGAGAACTGTTCAAAAATGCTACACAATTGTTAGCTAAGAACAGCTGGTTATGCCACGTGAGACAAATACGAAAAATAACGAAAGGTTAAAAAATTTTGATAGTTAATGTTAATGTTTAAAAAAATCAATTACGCGTTATACAAATCAGGATATTGAGATTGTGAGCAAACTGAGCCTGAGACGTCTGTAGAAGGTTGAACGCTCTCAGGATCAGGTGGTTCGATAAACGGTTTCAACCTGTCTATGCTTACTGATGTCGGTGTAGCGCCTTGCATAATAATGAAGTATTTTGGTTGTCTGAGCAAAATCGGGTAAAGACCGCGATACTTTGGTTGTAGTGGTGCAACAGCATTATTGTTGCGAACGAGTACTCTCTTGCAGATGTGGAGCTGTGGGTGAACGAAGACTGGACGAGGCGTGTGTCTCGGCTGCTGTTCGGACATGTTACTGAAATGAAGTCGAAGGCGGGTAGCTTCGTTTTGTGGGTCATCTTGTGCCGGTAGTAGACGTGGGAGCTGACTAGGCAGGCGTAGATTCATGCCATACAAGAGTTGTGACGCAGATGTTTTAATGGATTCACGAGTACGGGAACGCATGGCAAGCAGAACTAAAGGTAGTGCATCGACCCAGTTGCCATTAATGGACGAGGATGCTAAAGCAGCTTTGAGTTCCCTATGCATTCTCTCTACCATGCCATTAGCTTTGGGATGGTAGGCAGTCGTCTGGCGTAAGATGCATCCATGTACCGCAAGGTGGTTTTGAAACGATCAGATGAGAAGCAAGTGCCTCTGTCCGTGATGACCTCATTGGGAACACAATAATTGAATATCCATGCAGAGATAAAACCGTTAGTTACTTCGTCTGCAGAAATGGTGCCAAGAGGTAATGCCGCAGGCCACCGTGTAAATCTATCGATCATAGCTAGAAGGTAGCTGAAACCTTGAACCTTTGTCAGATGAACTATGTCGATGTGGACGATGGCTAGGCGAGAAGTAGATCAAAAATGTTGCGACTTAGAACAAGTGTGTCGTGTGATCTTGTTTTTCTGACAAATAGCACACTCTGAGACCCATCGTTTAACATTCTGCCTAAGTCTGTGATCCCAGAAACGATCTGTAAGTAGTCGGACAGTCGCTTGGCTTCCTGGGTGAGAAATTGAGTGAATTGAATCGAAAACTTTTCTCTGAAGGCTGGTCGGCAGAACTGGCTTGTTGGGCTGCGTACCCGTGAAGTAAACAATTGGTAAGCCTTCCCACAGACGGCAAATGAACTTGGTTGGGTGACGGGCTATTGATCTTTGAATGTGAATGTCACCGCGTTGTTCAGTACGCAGGAGAGTTGGCGTAGGTGCAGGTTCTCTGAGTGCTACGGAGTTGACAGTGAATGGTGACGGCGAAGGTGGTTGTAGAGAGACGTCTGGCCTGCAAAGGGCATCTGCAATGAAGTTCTGTTTGCCCTTGACGTGAAAGACGTCAAATTGCCATTCGCTTAGACGAGAAAGCTGTCTTTCCATTCTGGCAGGGTACTTGGCGATAGATGAAGTTGCGTTTCGAAGTGCGCTAACTAGTGGTGCATGATCTGTGAAAACAACAAATCTGCTACTGCCAATGATGCTGATAAAATGGCGCACTGCGTCGTGGATGGCGAGAAGTTCTCGGCCGAAAGTGTCGTACCTCGTGTCTACTGGTTGGAGAGTACGCGAGTAGAAACTGATAGGCTTCCAAACTCCGTCGATCTCTTGTTCCAACGTGGCTCCAAAAGCGAATTCAGAAGCATCTGTCATGAGTAGAAATGGCTTTTCATAATCTGGATGTGTTAGCATTGTGGCATTTGCTAACAAGTCGAAGTAATGTCTCTTCTTCGGATGACCAAGCAATGATGGAATTCTTGCTTGGTCCTTTTCGGTTCCGCAGGTGCCTGCACAAGGGATAAAGTTGTTTTAGAAGGTTCGGAAGGAACTTGCGATAATAGTTTAGTACTCCCAGGATTTTCTGTAACTCGCTAACAGTCCTTGGCGACTTGATATTTTTGATTGAATTCGTCTTTGACGGCAACGGTTGAATACCTTGGGCCGTGATACGATGCCCTAAGAAGTCGACGGATGAAGTTGCAATCTGCGTCTTGTCACAGTTGATCTTGAGTCCGTGGTTGGATAAGCGCGAGAAGACATTTCGTAGATGTTTCGCATGAGATTCTAGATCTGGACTGAATACCATAATGTCATTGAGATATGACATAAAATAAGCAGAGTCGTCGCGAAGTATGTTGTCCATGAATCTTTGAAATGTCTGAGTAGCACACTTAAGTCCAAAAGGCATGTAAAGATATTCAAAAAGGCTAAATGGAGTGATGACTGCAGTTTTCTCGATATCCTCTGGTGCTACTGGGATGTGATGGTACGCTTGTCTGAGGTCAATCACTGAGAAGAAATTGCTGCCGTTGAGTTTTTCAAGTAGTGTTAATATTTGGAATAGGATATGCATCAGATTTTGTCACTGAATTTAGCTTACGATAGTCTCCACAGGCTCTGTACGATCCGTTTGATTTAGAGACTAAGTGCAATGGTGACGCCCATGAACTTTTCGATGGTCTGATGATTCCCTCTTCCAAAAGCCTTGAGAATTCTTCTTGGGCAGCTTTCAGCTTAGCAGGAGCCAGTGGTCGCTTTTTGAGTGCAATAGGTTGTCCTTCTGTGACAATATGATGTATCGTGTTGGAGACTAGTAGCTCTGACTTGTTAAGATCGAAAAGCGATTTGTATTTTCGAAGAGCTGCTGATATCTCTGATGAATGATGCACTGGGGTTGGCTGAATGACCTGTAACTCCAAACGCTTGGAGGCAAGTGTCCAAAAACTTTGCTCAAGTCCGGTGGAGGGGTCGATGATCTTTTGATTGGCAAGATCAACAATTAGCCGAAATTTCAGAAGGAAATCAGGGCCTATTATATTATGTGAAACCTTGGCAATGATGAAGTTGTGGGAAAATTCACGTCGTAGACCTATGTTGAGTGTGCAGTACCGGCAGCCATATGTTGGTATGGGCTCGCCTGTAGCTGTTGCGAGAAGAACGCCAAGCGACATCTCGGCTATTGAATCACCTTTGAGAACTGAGACTGCCGCACCTGTGTCTACGATCAACTCTTCGCCAGTTTAGAAATCAAGAAGGTGCAGAAGTTCGTTGGGCTGTTTGGCCGGGTCATGCAGACAAGTAGGCTGGTGATTGCGACCGGCATTGTCTGTTTGGTTCTCTATGTGAAAAATTCGGCGTGGACGAAAAGAGTCGACAAGGATGTCGGATTGTAGTTGGCTTCTTCCCTGTAGCGCCGTTGATGCCGTTGATGCGCAGAAAGTACGGTCTTCTACTTCCTGCGCCAGACGTTTCCCGATACTGATGCACCCTTGTGCCTGCGGTCTGATGACCTTTCCGTCAGCTGTGGAAATTGGCACTCATTCGGAAATTCTTCGGAACAACAATGACAGACTTGGCATGAATAAAAAATTTCTCGTGGTAATAACACCAGTTCTTTGGGGCCTATTTATTAAAGGATTGCGGAGATCTCAATCGCCGCATACCGTTATAATTGGGCTTAGGAATGAATTTGGGTCGAGCATTCACTTGATTTATCTCGGATTTGGTAATGGCCAATCCTTCTAGAACTTTAGCCATGTTCGGCACTGTCCTCTCTAAAGAGGAGAGTCTATCATCTTGCGGGGGTGAAGAAAAGGATTATGGATTCACTTTGGGTTCCAATACCCTATATTCTAACTCACATCTCTCAGATAAGTCATCTATATAGAGAATGTCGGGGAGCTGTCTGGCAAAGAATTTTAATGTTTGGGGAAGATTGTTAATAAAAACAACCTTAGCCTCATGGTCAGAAATGTTGGTTTTATACCAACGTTTCCGTAATTCTCTCAGTATTTCGATGGGGCCAAGGTTTGGCATGTCTAACTGCGCATATTTGTTTATTATCTGCTCAGTTTCTATGGGCCGAAGCAAGGATTCTACCTCGTTTTGTAGACCCAAAATGGGATTAGGTAGCTTCCTAATGGCCTCAAGCTTAGGATAAATCCGTCGCTGCAATTCAGAAGGTAGTTTAGCAAAAACCTTCGACAGTTTTTTATGACTGTCATAATCAGGAAACGGGGAGAAAGCGGAGTCTATACGCATAAAGAATAGTTCACTATCTCCATCCCAAACAGGAACATCAATATCTAAAATTGGACCTGACATTCTAACAAACTTACGGAATCTTAAAAGCATAAATTTATAAGCAATATAACGAATTATAAGGAAAATTATAAGGAAACCATAAAAGTTAAACCAGTATCTATCGGAAACTGTAAAGATGAGTTTTGTTGTACATATTCTTTATTTTATGCTAATTGTAGAAGTGTTAAGAATAAAACTTTTTTGCTGTGTGATTTTATAATAAGTAACAATTTTGACTTTATAATTTTAACTGAAACCTGGCTGAACAAAGACATTGAAAACTATGAATTTGACATTCCTCATTATTCTCTATTTAGGAAAGACAGATCCTTGGATAAAAGAGGTGGAGGAGTACTTATTTATAGTAAATCGATATTAAATGCGATAGTGTTACATACTAGTGAATATAATACTGTCATTGACTTTTTAACGATACAAATTGATAACCTGATCTTAACTGCGGTTTACAGACCGCCGTATGCTAATACATATCTTGATCAAATGTTTACCAATTCTTTTCAATCTATTTTGGACTGCCATGGTAATATTGTTGTGGTAGGAGATTTTAATAATAATCAATCTTTTTTCTAATCATGATCTTAAGCAGATTATAAAGGAACCAACTAGAGGTTCGGAATGCTTAGATCATGTATATTTAGAAGTTGAAGCGCTGAACTCACACAGTTATGATGTAGTAAATTACTTCAAAGAATTGGATCATAAACAAATTATTTTACAATGGAACCTTATGAATATCAAAGCAAAGAAACCTAATTTTGAAAGTGCACACGTCCAATGTTCCAGAATCAACTGGAATCTTTTTAGAGAATTAAGCTTATCTATTGATTATGAATGTTTTTTTATCATGAACAATGACGAATTTGTTTCTTCTGTTTCATTGTTATTATCTGATATATTTAGGGCATCTACCAAAGCGAATCAATAGGAAGTTATGTAAGCTAAGAATCAAACGAGATAATATAATGAAATGTAGTCTTATCAATAGTATTAAAAAAATGAGGTTAGAATTGATTGATAAAGAAATTAATTCATCACTGCTGATAATCCGTCAAAGATCAGAGAGAATTATTTTGGACAAACTGAAGAGCAATCCTAGACTAGGATACAAACTACTCACAGACTACAGTAAATATAAGGAAAAATTAAAGCTTATATTACCTGTGGGTAAAACTGAGTAAGAATTTCTCTGTGAATTGGATGAAGTATTTGGCAACTTGTTATGTAATCCACAGAACGAAAGCAATTTCATTGATCTACCTGATCCTTTGGGAAACCAGGATCTAGGACTTGTTATTGACAGTGATGCATTGATAGAATTAATGTTAAAAATAAAATCAAAAAAAGATCGCCTTGGTATATCGATTGTTAACCTACTTCAATTACCTTTAAATTTTATGAATGCGCTCTGCAATTTTATAAATAGAATTTTGAAGGATGTGAAATTACCAATCGATATATTAACGATAGTAGCTAAACCATTGCCTAAAGTAAGTAAGCCAAAGTGCGCCAGTGATTATAGATTAATCTCTATTATCCCTTCGTTTTTGAAGATAATAGAACGATTGATACTAGATCATTTAGAACGTATGTTGCCGGCTGATTTTGATATGTGCCAACACGGCTTTACAAAAGATAGGTCGACAACTACTAATATGCTCTCTATGTGGAAACATGTAATTACATTAAATGAGAAAAAGTTAAATGCATTAATTTTATTCATAGATATCTCATAAGCTTTTGCCTATTTTGAATGCGATTAATTTATTGAATATTGATCCGAATATTTTTAGATTACTTAGATACTATTTATATAATCGAAGAATGAGTATTCAAGTAAATGATTTGATTTCTAATTCGAAAAGGGTAACAAGTGGAGTTCCACAGGGATCAAGTTTGGGGCCAATTTTATTTAAAATTGTATTTGCACATTTGGAAACTAAAATCCCTAACGGTCGAGTTTGCAAATTCGCTGATGATTTAAAAATAATCTTTCCAATTGATCCAAAAATGTCGAATTCTCCAAAAATAATGTGACACTAGATTTGTATGATTTAAGTAGATACTTGTTAACACTAGGGCTGTGAATAAACTGTAGGGGTACTTTGCACTGTTTCTATCTAGTTCGTGATTTTGTACCCCTACTACTTATCAATGGTTGCTATTATTACTACCCGAGCACCCAATCAGTCTGTTCCTTTTCAGATGGTTAATATTAGAAGGCCGAAGAAAGGTTTCATGTATATATTACACACAATGTAGCACACAAATATAATTCATTGTTAATCCGAATTGAAGGAGTTGGTTGGCAATAATACAGATTTTAATGTAAAATTATATCTTAAACACTATTCACAGTTAGTCCAAACTAAATATATGTTAGTCAGCTGTAAAATTAGATTTTTATGCAAAAATATGTTTTAAATACCATTCACAATTAAACTAAATTGTCCGTCTTCTAGACGGCAAAAATAAGTGATTTATGTCTATAAAGTGAAATGTTTAGCACAAATGTCTGGAATGTAATGAGTAGTCAAACGATTAAAGATACATGATAATATGAGCCTAGTAAAATTATTTATGTTCATAAATTCACTGACACAATAGTCCACCGCGTGATCCTCTCGGATCGCGCGCGGTTCTGTCTATTTATAAAAACACTATTAATTACAAATAAAATTGCAGTTCAAGAAATATCGATTAAAACTGCTTGAAACTAAAAGAGATTGTTCCTAAAATCACAGCTAAGAGAAATATTGTTTAAGGACAGAGTTAGAATATTTGACTTTAAAGAGCACAGCGTTTGTAAAAATTGACCTTCGTTGGGTTGTAACACGGAGCCGCGTGTTACAAAACAGTAAAAAGACGAGAGCTTTAAAAATAGGTAACAGAACTGATTTCAATTATGTTTATTTTCATGATGCTGAGATTAATGATGTTTTTGAGATTAAACTTATGCAAGAAATTAAGGATTTAGGCATAACTATTCATTGTACGGCTTCTGCTGAGAGACATATTGAAAGGATAGTAGGCAGTGCCAAGAACAGATGGGCACTAATAAATAGAAATATTTTATCGAGTGAAATAAAATATAAAATGTTTATAATTTGGATAAAACCGATATTAGAATATGCTGCTGCTACTTGGAATCCTTTAACAAAGGGTTTGTCTAATAAGATAGAAGCTGTACAAAGAAAAGTTATGAAACAAATAAGTCCTATCTCCTGCACTATATACGCCACTATATTACAGTTTGTATCACTGCATCCTTTATGGTTTCGGAGGATGTGCTATTGCATAAAAGTTTTCCATTTGAACAAGTGGACTGGTGTCTATATGAATCCAATAAGAAAGAGTCATGAAATTGGAACTAGATCTGGTCATTTTGCAATATCTCCACCATTGATGGGAATGTTGCAAGCAAGCTATTCTCTTTTTCAAAAATTTTCAAAATTTACAATCAATTGCCAAAGGGGCTTAGAGAAACGCCTCCAACTAAAATGTCTTTTAAATTTTTATCTACCGAACTAGAAAAAGTGTTCAATCCTGTTGATATTTTTAATTTTGATTATGATAATACTTTCTCGTGGTTAAATAAAAGACAGGATTAATTGTTTTTTAGCAGCATAACTTCTCGAGATTCTATCTTCAAGTTTTGTACTATTAAAACTGAAACGTTATGCATTACATATCATGTTAATCAACAATACATACAATCAATTATTAGTCATGGTTCCCTTTTTTGCATAATGTTACACTTGAATAATACATTAAATTTTTCTATTTTTGATGATGAATCTATCACTCTTTATAACCGAACTTTCTGATGCTGATAAATTGTACAGTACAACTAATTGCACATATTTATGTGATGTGATATGTTTTTATATTGTACATTTTCTATTTTTATTATTTGATGGAACATGTAAGGTTTGAATCCAAATAAAGATTTCCTATTCTATTTTATTCAAGTCAACCCACCAATGGTGGGAATGTTGCGAGCAAGCTACTCTCTTTTTTAAAAATTTACAAAATTTACAATCAATTGCCAAAGGGGCCTAGAGAAACGCCTCCAACTAAAATGTCTTTTAAATTTTTATCTACCGAACTAGAAAAAGTGTTCAATCCTGCTGATATTTTAAATTTTGATTATGATAATACTTTCTCATGGTTAAATAAAAGACAGGATTAATTGTGTTTCAGCAACATAATTTCTCGAGATTCTATCTTCAAATTTTGTATTATTAAAACTGAAATGTTAAGCATTATATCATCTCGTTAATCAACAATGCATAAAATTAATTATTAGTCATGGCTACCTTTTTTCTTACAAACTGTTATACTCGAATTATACCTTAAATTTTTCTAATTTTGATGAAGAATCTATCACTCTTTACAGCTGAACTTTCTGATGCTGATAAATTGTACAGTACAACTAATTGCATCATATATATGTGATGTGATATCTTTTTATATTGTACATTTTCTAATTTTATTATTTGATGGAACATGTGTGGTTTGAATCCAAATAAAGATATTCTATTCTATTCTATTCTATTCAATATGAAAATATATAAATATACTTTAACGAAACGCTTACCCACAAAAAGCTTCCACAGTTGAATGAGCGCAGAACAAATGCACGTCACAGTAACTGCTTCCAAAAATTGAAATTATCCGCAATTGAGCCTGTCGAGTACGTACGGTACCATTTGTACGTAGAAAAGATGAACAGAGGCCCCGTTGGCCTTTGATGCCAATGTATTATTATTATATCCCAAAAAAAATTCAACACAAATCCAAGAATATATACCCAACAAAATTCCCAGAAGACCACGATTAGGGTAAAGAAAACGCAAATGTTAATCTATTTTATCCCAAATAAATGAAAAAAAAGTCAAATTTATTTATACCAAAAAAAATCAGAACAATAATCAATATCCTGGCGCGGTCGCCAATTTTGTAAACGCCCCGGCTTCAAGTTAATGCCGTACGACGTTACAAACTCGGTTAAGGTGCTCTGAATAGAGATTTGTTACTGATAGGGGGCCCTTAAGAGGGCCTGGTCGTGCGTTCTCCTGAATTATTCAGAGTGTGAAGATGTCCTGGAGCCTTGGGTGGACTCTGGTTGTTGTTGCTCCCATTGTAGAGTTGTAATCACGATGTGGATAACGTCGTTCAGGTTCTGCAATTAATTGGCTCGTCTCGCTGGTTGTTCCGCAACAAGATGAATCACGGATGTAGCCAATTGTTGGTTAAACTATCAAATCACCAGCGTAGGTATTGACAGCCGACAGAACGCACACGCATAATGCAAAGCAGAATGCAAATGCGACAACTGACTTGCATGGTAAATTGCCGTGCTTAAATAGCATGCCATGTCTACTTGCTGTAACGACACAAATCAATGGCCGACATATTACGTAAATTAAATTCAAATTTATTACGTTGCACCAATGAGAAAAAAGCGAAACTTGCCGTTTAACCACGTTTAACCAATAGTGTGCAAGTAGACATATTGCATGCTATTTAAGCACGGTAATTTACCATGCAATTCAGTTGGTCGTATCTGCGTTCTGCCTCGTGTTACACATGTGCGTGCTGTCGGCTGTCAATAACTACCCTGGATATTGATTTGTTTCACCAACAATTGGCAACATTCATGACTCACCGTGTTACTCTTCAACCAGCAAGACGAGCCAATTAATGCAGAACTTCAACCAAGTTGTCCACTTGTGATAACAACAGCAGGAACCACAACCAGAGTCCACCCAAGGAACAGAACATCAACTTACATATATATAACTTAAGCGAACGCATTACCAGGCCCTCTTAAGGGCCCCCATATCAGTAACTAATCTCTATTCAGAGCACCTTAACCGAGTTTGTAACGTCGTATGGCATTTACTTGAAGCCGGGGCGTTTACAAAATTGGCGACCGCGCCAGGATATTGATTATTGTTCTGATTTTTTTGGTATAAATAAAATTGACTTTTTCATCTATTTGGGATAAAAATCGATTAAGATTTGCGTTTTATCTACCGTGATCGTGGTCTTCTGTGAATTTTGTTGGGTATATATATATATATATTCGTGGTTTTGTGTTGAACTTTTTTTTGGGTGGATATAATAATAATACATCGGCATCAAAGGCCAATGGGGCCTTTGTTCAGCTTTTCTACGTACAAAACGGTACCGTACGTACTCGACAGGAAAAATTACGGATTTTTAGAAGCAATTCAACTGTGGAAGCCTGTTTTTGGGTAAGCTTTTTGTTAAAGTATATTTATATATTTTCATATTTCTTAGAAATTTATGCTTTTAAGATCCTGTAAGATTGTTAAAATGTCGGGTCCAATTTTAGATATTGATGTTCCTGTTTGGGATGGAGATAGTGAGCTATTCTTTATGCGCGTAGACTCCGCTTTCTCCCCGTTTCCTGATTATGACAGTCATCAAAAACTGTCGAAGGTTTTTGCTAAACTACCTTCCGAATTGCAGCGACGGATTTATCCTAAGCTTGAGGCCATTAGGAAGCTACCTAATCCCATTTTGGGCCTACAAAACGAAGTAGAACCCTTGCTTGGTCCCACGGAAACTGAGCAAATAATAAACAAATATGTGCAGTTAGATATGCCAAATCTTGGCCCCATAGAAATACTGAGGGAATTACGGAAACGCTGGTATAAAACCAACATTTCTGACCATGAGGCTAAGGTTGTTTTTATTAACAACCTTCCCCAAACATTTAAACTCTTTGCCAGACAGCTCCCCAACACTCTCTCTATAGATGACTTATCTGAGATATGTGAGTTAGAATATAGGGTTTTGGAACCCAAAGTGAATCCATCATCCTTTTCTTCACCCCCGCAAGATGATAGAATCTCTTCTTTAGAGAGAACAGTGGCGAACATGGCCAAAGTTCTAGAAGGATTGGCCATTACCAAGTCTTCGAGCGAAATCAAGTGAATGCTCACCAAAATTCGCTTCCGTCAACTATAATGGTAGGCGGCAATCGACATCTCGCAATCCTTTAATAAATATGCTCCAAAGCATCTGGTGAAAGAGACCACCAGAAGTTTTTTATGCTTGCCAAGTTTGTCTTTGTCGTTCCGAAGAATTTCCGAATGAGTGTCAATTTCCACAGCTGACGGAGAGGACAACAGACCGCAGGCACAAGGGTGCATCAGCGTCGGGAAACGTCTGGCGCAGGAAGTAGAAGACCGTACTTTCTGCACATCAACGGCATCAACGGCGCTACAGGGAAGAGGCCAACTACAATCCGACATCCCTGTCGACTCTTTTCGTCCACGCCGAATTTTTCACATAGAGAACCAAACAGACAATGCCGGTCGCAATCACCAGCCTACTTGTTTGTATGACCCGGCCAAACAGCCAAACGAACTTCTGCACCTTCTTGATTTCAAAACTGGCGAAGAGTACATCGTAGACACAGGTGCGGCAGTCCCAGTTCTCAAAGGTGATTCAATGGCCGAGATGTCGCTAGGCGTTCTTCTCGCAACAGCTACAGGCGAGCCCATACCAACTTATGGCTGCCAATACCGCACACTCAACATAGGTCTACGACGTGAATTTTCCCACAACTTCATCATTGCCAAGGTCTCACATAATATAATAGGCCTTGATTTCCTTCCAAAATTTCGGCTCATTGTTGATCTTGCCAATCAAAAGATCATCGACCCCTCCACCGGACTTGAACAAAGCTTTTGGACACTTGCCTCCGAGCGTTTGGAGTTACAGGTCATTCAGCCAACCCCAGTGCATCATTCAGCAGAGATATCAGTCAGCTCTTCGAATAATACAAATCGCTTTTCGATCTTAACAAGTCAGAGCTACGAGTCTCCAACACGATGCATCATATCGTCACAGAAGGACAACCTATTGCACTCAAGAAGCGACCACTGGCTCCTGCTACGCTGAAAGCTGCCCAAGAAGAATTCTCAAGGCTTTTGGAAGACGGAATCATCAGACCAACGAAAAGTTCATGGGCGTCACCACTGCACTTAGTCTCAAAATCAAACGGATCGTACAGAG